>JACEFZ010028068.1:27500-130000 GCA_014155875.1 Cepaea nemoralis
AGGAAATGCTTCCTGTTTATGCTGACAAATGTTTGTCCCCTTAAAGCGGTGCAGAGCTAGGTAAAAAAAAATTGTTCTCAAGGACGCTCTAAAATTGTTGATGAAATCAGATCTAGTCGTCCTGTTAAGAATGCAACAGAAGCATCCGTGCAGAGGGTGGAAGAGATGATTAAAGGCGACAGGTGAGTAACGATAGACTGTAGCATCTGCAATAAGGTGCTCACATGGTTCAGCATACAGCATAATGCATGATCGATTGAAATCTCCAGGATTGCTGACTAAAGGAGTTTTGCTTCTTCATGACAATGCCAGACCACATACGGCTCAATTAACGCATGAGAAAATTAATCAACTAAGGCGGAAAGTTCTGGAGCGTCCACCTTACAGCCCCGACTTAGCCCCTAGCGATTTCCACCTTTTTGGGCCACTGAAAACCCACCTTGGCGGGAGACATTTCACGAATGATGCTAAAGTTGAATGTGAAGTGAAAACGTGGTTTAGAAAACAGAGCACGCAGTTCTATGCAACGGGTTTGGGAGGACTGATAAACCGATGGGATAAGTGCATCAATGTTGGTGGAAATTATGTTCAGAAATAAAGGGACAATGTATGTATAAAAATAAACTGGTTTCAAGTTGTCATATTTAGTTATTTTTCTACAGCCATGTGTGACTTACTTATTGACTTCCCCTCGTATCTCCCATCTTATAGCCCAAGCCGTGAGACATTGCTCGAATGTATGTCTATATATAGTCCGAGCTGGAGATGTTGGTTGTAAATGTATGTCAACAGACTCACTCTTATTTTCTCTCTCTCTCTCTCTATCTGCCTGTCTCGCCTTCATCTTGCAGCCAAGTCGTATGGTGTCGGTCGGATGCATGCAAACATCTTCCTGTCTACTTATAGACCGAGCTGGAGGCATTGATTGTAATTGTATGTCAACAGACTCATCACGCTTATTCTCTCTCTCTCTCCCTCTCTCTGCCTGTCTATCGTCATATAGTCCAAGCCGTATGCGTTGGTCGGATGTATGCCCACATAATCCTGACCACTTATAGCCCAAGCTAGAGGTGTGTGTAAACGTATGTCAACAGCCTCACTCTCTATCTATTTGCCAATCTCTCACTTACAACAACCAAAGCTAGAGGTGTTTGCAAATGTATGTTATTTCTCTCATTTTCAACCTGCCTGTCTATCTCTCACCTTTTAGCCCGAGCTGTAAGGTGTTGGCTGAATGTATGCCCACATCCTATACACACCCATTACTAGTCCAGGTTACAACCGAATATGCCTCTCCGCACATGTGAAGTTTCATCGCCACTCTTGTATACCCCACAGTTTCAGCGCCTGGAGAAGGGAAGGAGAGCTTCACAACCCAATCTCTGTGGAAATGGCACTTTGATACCGGGTCGGAAGAATAGCCTCTACACCAACCTCACTCTAACAGAGTTTAGAACTCACACTCTTAACACCAATCCATCAGATTTCAGAGTTCAATCTCTAAACATCAATCCATCAGATCTCAGAGTTCAATCTCTAAACACCAATCCATCAGACTCCAGAGTTCAATCTCTAAATATCAATCCATCAGATCTCAGAGTTCAATCTCTAAACACCAATCCATCAGACTTCAGAGTTCAATCTCTAAATATCAATCCATCAGATCTCAGAGTTCAATCTCTAAACACCAATCCATCAGACTTCAGAGTTCAATCTCTAAATATCAATCCATCAGATCTCAGAGTTCAATCTCTAAACACCAATCCATCAGACTTCAGAGTTCAATCTCTAAATATCAATCCATCAGACTTAAGAGTTTAAACTCTACATATCAATCCATAAGACTTAGAGTTCAAACTCTAAACATCAATCCATCAGACTTAAGAGTTCAAACTCTGCAACTGTCTTGGAGACTCCTGGGGTTGTCACTGAGCTATGGAGTTCGTGCTTTGTGCGATACTTTCGGCAGGCCACCTTGTGGAAAGATACCAAGCCTTATGTGATAAAACCTGGTGCAATGAAGTCGATCCTCTTGTTTTTTTTTAAAAACCCTTTAAGGATAATTCACCATCCAACCAACTTCTTCTATACATCATTTATTCCTTTAACGCCTTCTATACATTATGCATTTACTTTAACCCCCTTTATACATTACTTATTACTTTACCTCCTTTAAAAATTTGCTTTCATTATTGTAAAATAAACGCCTGCTACAGAATTACAATAACAGCCAGGCGCAGACAGAGCTCAACGGCCTCCAACAGCTAGGGCCTATACAGCAGCCCAGACAATTGCTACCCTGATACTGACACTTGAGCAATTGTCGCCCCTGTCACAACGCATAACGCTAGAAAATTAATGAAGACCCTTGAGCGGGGCCGTACGCATGGAATGTTTCAAGAACTGTCGTTCTTCTGGCGCCAGCGTAGGGCGCTCTGCGTTTGGTGGACTCCGTAATGTATAGGGAACATAGCATGTCTGAGACATAATGGCATATACTATATCAGTATGGTATAGTGACTGATTAATGGACTACCCATTCATATATACAGAGAGAGAGAGAGAGAGAGAGAGAGAGAGAGAGAGAGAGAGAAAGAGAGAGAGAGAGAAAGAGAGAGAGAGAGAGAGAGAGAGAGAGAGAGAGAGAGAGAGAGAGAGAGAGAGTGAGAGAGAGAGAGAGAGAAAGAGAGAGAGAGAGAGAATTAGAATTAATGAAGGTCCTTGAGCGGACATACACTTGGAATGTTTCGAGAACTGTCGGTCCTCACAAGCTCAGGGAAAGACGCTACGCATTTGAGGTACTTAATAATGTGCCATATGGTAGAGAATAGTGAATAGGGTATGTCTGAACATGAACTGGGGATACTCAGAGAGAGAGAGAGAGAGAGAGAGAGAGAGAGAGAGAGAGAGAGAGAGAGAGAGAGAGAGAGAGAGAGAGAGAGAGAGAGAGAGAGAGAGAGAGAGAGAGAGAGATTGTTAAGTCTCTTCTTACTATACGTCAATCACGAGATATGCTCTCACGGCTTTGAAAATACGAAGAAGAGTTGCTTAGTCCCATCCTAGCGAGGCAAGATGCACCCCTCAGAAGAAATAGGATTCGATTCTGGCTTAGAGCTGTGAATGTTTCCAAGAACCATTGGTAACTAATGGTTCCCCGATCTCTTGAAATAGGATACATCATCATCACGTGACATGCCGATAAGCGTGATCGGTCATGTTTTCGCCATCTCACACGATCACCAGAGTCGTAGATTAGCTCTGTGTTCTTGTCTCGCCCATCCCACGCGGCCAAGCCATCCGGGTATTTACGCCTCTGACTTACCCTTGTTCTTTTCCCCTCATTCTTGCCAGATGCCACCAAGTTCTCCAATGTATTTCTTCTCACAACGCTCCAAAAAGTATTGAGTATCTACGTTTAATTTCTCTAATCAGTTTCAGATTTTCAATTGCTTCTTGTAGGACTTGTTCATTGGTTTTTCTATCTGTCCATGGTATTCTTTGCATTTTCCCCAGAAACCACATTTCGACAGCCATTAAGTGTTTTTAGTGTGTCTGCTCATTGTCAACTCTACACTTGCAAACAAAAGTACAGGTATTAAGGATACATAACCTTCTCGGATCATGACGAAAAACAGGAGGGCATGTGTGTAAGTTATACACGTTAAAAATCCCACGGCAGTTTGAAATTGCAAAAGCTAGGCCGTAAGTCGGCTGATGTGGCAGAACTGTAAGTAAGGAAAGGAAACCGCACAAGGTAACGGGCTCTATTGACGTTGGATAGAATCAAAACAAACCTGACACACATAAGTCACATACACCGACCGTGAGGTGGTGTGACTAGGTGGTGTGACGCACCCCCCGCGGGAGAGGATTGAAGCAGGAGACTTAGGACTCCACATCCGCCAGTGACAGAGTAGGTGAGAAATCATTCGGTGGAGACGTGCTCTGAGTTCACAATATCCTTCCTGAGTCTGAAGAATCTAGTAACGGCGTCATAGCTCTATTACTTGCTCTGATTTAACTAAGTTCTCCTTCCTATATGATGGCAGATTCTTGCGCCCCCCCCCCCACCCCCAATATATTCCTTATTATTCTGAGATATTTCAAATCTACACTGAAAAACATAGAAAAGGTTTGTATGTTTCACTTTGTTAAAAGCCGTTGAATAGTTTATACAACGTACATATAGGTCCTTTGCACGTATAAACATCTGTCCATGAACAGTAATAAAGTAAAAATTCTGCTCCTTCTTCTTGTATCTGCAACAAGCCCAAACTGGGTTTCTTAAATGATGGTCGTGTTTAATTTCTGTTCCTTCCGACAACAAAGTGAACGGGTAGTTTAGTATGTGAGTTATTAAACTCTATGCGATTCACCCTTGCTGTTCCCTGTTTATATGTACTGCGATGAAAACTCCTGCAGATGTTTGAGGGGATCTTTAGATGTCATATATCTTATTCTGGATATTTGTTTTGTCCTCTCTGCCAATATCATACGCTTCTACAGGAATATTATTTGGCCCTGGAGCTTTGCCATCTTTCATTCGCTCAATATGATTTTTCTCCACAATTTCCCCTCACACTAACACAAATGCGCCGCTGTCAGTTTTGTCTGTAGCTACATAAAGCTAATCCCTCGTCTGGCTTGCCGCGTCAGTCAAATACGCAACAAACTCAGGATTATCGTTATTTGATCACGCCTGCCTTATCGATACGTATATGCTGTAGGAAGCCCCCACACTGCGTAGGCACCACGCACCAAACCGGGCTGCTAAATGTTATCCTATCACTTCGAGTGTGTCATTAATCATAATTCTGACGTTTAAAACCTGAAGCGGTAATTTTTGGGTCAATACCAGACTTTCTCTGTGCGTGTATGTATGTGTGCGCATGCGTCTATTTATGTTTATTGTGTAAAATAATCGGGTGGAGAACCTCTGGCCGGCGAAAACAGTTGGCCTGACCCTGCCAAGGCAGCCGAAGGCGGACCTCGAAATTCAATAAATCCAGGAACTATATGCGCAATCATCAACAAAGCTAGGAACTGTGTGCACAAGCATTAATGAATCCAGGAACTTTATGCGCAATCATCAATAAATCTAGGAGCTGTATGCACAATCATTAATAAATCTAGGAATGGTATGCACAATCATCAATAAATCTAGTTACTTAATGCGCAATCATCAATAATTACCAGCTAACATCACACGCCTCACCAAAAGAGAAGCAATTCCAGTCCCCAGATTAAGCATGCATTATACATGTTTGGCCTAGTAGAGCAGGATTATTTTTAAGCGTATTGTTTTGTATGACCCGTGAATGATATTACAAATATCCAAAATGGCTCTGAGTAGAAAAAAAAGGTTTGCTACCCCTGGCGCAAAGGATCACTTTCATAGTGCACACACACACTTTTCTTTCTCTCTCTCTCTCTCGCTCACTTTGAAGTCAAGCGTAGTCAATACTCTACTTCTAGTAGCACCGGACTGAATTTTGTGTGTGGGTTAGCTTTCCCTATTACCAGTGTCCCTTGCCATCAGGCGAACCCACTCCGACTTCTGAGGTACTTGTAATCTACGTCCCCAAGTCAAGGATAAGAAGACATTTTAGTCCAACTGTCCCGTGTAGGGGTTGAACCACCTACCTCGGCATCAGCACACCGGATGTTTAAGACCATGCATTCTTATCCATTCAGCCATGCTGACTTCCACAGACACATATTCGTATGTAAACACAGAATCCACAAATAAAATATTGCACGATTTCTTGTCTAGCATATTTCCCTGCATCTCGTCAGGTGCATACTGCAGAGTTATATTTCACATAACGAGAGTAAACGAATAATGCAATGGCTGAAATATTAAAAACATAGTCACTGATATTGTTAGAATGTGGAGTATGTCATCCCCACGGTAGTTTGAGATTTAAGAGTAAGTCCTGTTTGCATAGCAAAGATTGAAATCACCTAATCGATAATGACACAAGATGCAGCAAAATAGCCAGGCAAGAAATTATGCAGGATGCTGGTTGTGGCTCCTGTGTGTACATTCACTAAGGGAATACATTGCTTTGAATATTCATATGTGCTCCAAACGTCTTCTGTAGATATGTAGGAAAAATAGGTTCCTAGTTTGATCTTGAAAAATGCAAAGAATACCATGGACAGCCAGAAAGACCAATGAACAAGTCCTTCAAGAAACAAATGAAGATCTTAAACTGATTAGAGATATTAGACGCAGACAGTCAAAATTTTTTGGGCATGTTATGAGAAGAAATGAATTGGAGAACTTGGTGACAACTGGTTAGATCGAAGGGAACAGACCAAGAGGAAGACCTAGAAGCAAATACCTGGATGGCTTGGCCTCGTGGCATGGTCGAGACAGAAACACTGAGCTGATCCACGACTCTGGTGATCAAGTGAGATGGCAAAATATGACCGCCCACGCTTACCGGCATGGCACATGATGTATGGATGGATGGAGATCTGTAGGGTTAGCAGCGGAGAACTCCTACAGTTGTATATGTCAGCTCATTCACTGATCAGGTGACCTGTCTTGTTCATAACATTATGTCGTAAAAGTCATAACCAAACAGCCACAGAAACTACATCAACAAACAAATTCTGATGAAGTTGGACAGATTTTCACAATGAGGATATATATGTGCTCATCACATTAAAACTATTAATACTAAGGCTCAGACAGCAACAATACTAAGGCTCAGACAGCAACAATATTAAGGCTCAGATAGCAACAATACTAAGGCTCAGACAGCAACAATACTAAGGCTCAGACAGAAACAATACTAAGGTTCAGACAGAAACAATACTAAGGCTCAGACAGAAACAATACTAAGGCTCAGACAGAAACAATACTAAGGCTCAGACAGCAACAATACTAAGGCTCAGACAGAAACAATACTAAGGCTCAGACAGAAACAATACTAAGGCTCAGACAGCAACAATATTAAGGCTCAGACAGCAACAATACTAAGTCTCAGACAGCAACAATATTAAGTCTCAGACAGCAACAAAACTAAGGCTCAGACAGCAACAATACTAAGGCTCAGACAGAAACAATACTAAGGCTCAGACAGAAACAATACTAAGGCTCAGACAGAAACAATACTAAGGCTCAGACAGCAACAATACTAAGGTTCAGACAGAAACAATACTAAGGCTCAGACAGAAACAATACTAAGGCTCAGACAGCAACAATACTAAGGCTCAGACAGAAACAATACTAAGGCTCAGACAGCAACAATACTAAGGCTCAGACAGCAACAATACTAAGGCTCAGACAGAAACAATACTAAGGCTCAGACAGAAACAATACTAAGGTTCATACAGCAACAACACTAAGGTTCAGACAGAAACAATACTATTTAACTAAGGTTCAGACAGAAACAATACTAAGGCTCAGACAGCAACAATACTGAAGTTCAGACAGCAACAATACTAAGGTTCAGACAGAAACAATACTAAGGCTCAGACAGCAACAATACTGAAGTTCAGACAGCAACAATACTAAGGTTCAGACAGAAACAATACTAAGGCTCAGACAGAAACAATACTAGGGCTCCGACAGCAACAATACTAAGGCTCAGACAGAAACAATATTAAGGCTCAGACAGCAACAATATTAAGGCTCAGACAGCAACAATACTAAGGCTCAGACAGAAACAATACTAAGGCTCAGACAGCAACAATACTGAAGTTCAGACAGAAACAATATTAAGGCTCAGACAGCAACAATATTAAGGCTCAGGCAGCAACAATATTAAGGCTCAGACAGCAACAATACTAAGGCTCAGACAGAAACAATATTAAGGCTCAGACAGCAACAATACTAAGGCTCACACAGCAACAATACTAAGGCTCACACAGCAACAATACTAAGGCTCAGACAGCAACAATACTAAGGCTCAGACAGAAACAATACTAAGGCTCAGACAGAAACAATACTAAGGCTCAGACAGAAACAATATTAAGGCTCAGACAGCAACAATACTAAGGCTCAGACAGAAACAATACTAAGGCTCAGACAGAAACAATACTAAGGCTCAGACAGAAACAATATTAAGGCTCAGACAGCACCAATACTAAGGCTCAGACAAAAACAATATTAAGGCTCAGACAGCAACAATACTAAGGCTCAGACAGCAACAATATTAAGGCTCAGACAGCAACAATATTAAGGCTCAGACAGAAACAATACTAAGGCTCAGACAGAAACAATATTAAGGCTCAGACAGCAACAATACTAAGGCTCAGACAAAAACAATATTAAGGCTCAGACAGCAACAATACTAAGGCTCAGACAGCAACAATATTAAGGCTCAGACAGCAACAATATTAAGGCTCAGACAGCAACAAAACTAAGGCTCAGACAGCAACAATACTGAAGTTCAGACAGCAACAATACCAAGGCTCAGACAGCAACAATACTAAGGCCCAGACAGAAACAATATTAAGGCTCAGACAGAAACAAAACTAAGGTTCAGACAGCAACAATACTGAAGTTCAGACAGCAACAATACTAAGGCTCAGACAGCAACAATATTAAGGCTCAGACAGAAACAATACTAAGGCTCAGACAGAAACAATACTAAGGCTCAGACAGCAACAATACTAAGGCTCAGACAGCAACAATACTAAGGCTCAGACAAAAACAATATTAAGGCTCAGACAGCAACAATACTAAGGCTCAGACAGCAACAATATTAAGGCTCAGACAGAAACAATACTAAGGCTCAGACAGAAACAATACTAAGGCTCAGACAGCAACAATATTAAGGCTCAGACAGAAACAATACTAAGGCTCAGACAAAAACAATATTAAGGCTCAGACAGCAACAATACTAAGGCTCAGACAGCAACAATATTAAGGCTCAGACAGCAACAATATTAAGGCTCAGACAGCAACAAAACTAAGGCTCAGACAGCAACAATACTGAAGTTCAGACAGCAACAATTTTACAGCAACAATACTAAGGCTCAGACAGCAACAATAATAAGGTTCAGACAGCAACAATACTAAGGTTCAGACAGCAACAATACTAAGGCTCAGACAGCAACAATACTAAGGTTCAGACAGCAACAATATTAAGGTTCAGACAGCAACAATACTAAGGCTCAGACAGCAACAATACTAAGGTTCAGACAGCAACAATACTAAGGCTCAGACAGCAACAATACTAATGCTCAGACAGCAAACAATACTAAGGCTCAGACAGCAACAATACTAAGGTTCAGACAGCAACAATACTAAGGTTCAGACAGCAACAAAACTAATGCTCGGACAGCAACAATACTAAGGCTCAGACAGAAACAATACTAAGGCTCAGACAGAAACAAAACTAAGGTTCAGACAGCAACAATACTAAGACTCAGACAGCAACAATACTAAGGTTCAGACAGCAACAATACTAAGGCTCAGACAGCAACAATACTAATGCTCAGACACAATACTAAGGTTCAGACAGCAACAATACTAAGGCTCAGACAGAAACAATACTAAGGCTCAGACAGAAACAATACTAATGCTCAGACAGCAACAATACTAAGGCTCAGACAGCAACAATACTGAAGTTCAGACAGCAACAATACTAAGGCTCAGACAGCAACAATATTAAGGCTCAGACAGAAACAATACTAAGGCTCAGACAGAAACAATACTAAGGCTCAGACAGCAACAATACTAAGGCTCAGACAGCAACAATACAAAGGCACAGACAGCAACAATACTAAGGTTCAGACAGCAACAATACTAAGGCACAGACAACAACAATGAAATCATTAACATACATATTATTTACCCACGTATGGAAGAAAAGACATTAATAGTATTAAACATAGTTAGTTAGTTAGTTAGTTATCAGTTGGGGTATCTTCGTTGCACTCTGGACATGTCCATAGGTGCTCAGATCCTCCCCCCCAGCATATGCATCAGCGTCCGGTGGCTAATAGTGCCAAGTAAGTCGCTTAAAAGTCGACAGGGTCGACCTCATTGCACCGGGTTTTATCCCATACGGTTCGGTCTCTTTCCGTAGCACGGAAAGCGTCGCACAAAGCACGAACTTCGTGCTTTTAGCGACGACCCACAGGAGTCTCCGAAACAGTTAACTCGTAAACCGAACTTAAGAGACGGGAACACTATGTGGGTTGATATTGTGAAGTATCTGTGATGAGAAGACAGTAATGATGTTCAGTAGCAACAAAAATTGTTTATTGTTTAATCCTAGTTGTATATGTTATTAAATATACCTTTTATAACAATGCACAACATCAATGTAGCTTTAACAAAGTAACTCACCATTTTCACAGTAAATGAAAACTTAATGAGGAATAAAGAGAGAGAGAGAGAGAGAGAGAGAGAGAGAGAGAGAGAGAGAGAGAGAGAGAGAGAGAGAGAGAGAGAGAGAGAGAGAGAGAGAGAGAGAGAGAGAGAGAGAGAGAGATTGTTAAGTCTCTTCTTACTATACGTCAATCACGAGATATGCTCTCACGGCTTTGAAAATACGAAGAAGAGTTGCTTAGTCCCATCCTAGCGAGGCAAGATGCACCCCTCAGAAGAAATAGGATTCGATTCTGGCTTAGAGCTGTGAATGTTTCCAAGAACCATTGATAACTAATGGTTCCCCGATCTCTTGAAATAGGATACATCATCATCACGTGACATGCCGATAAGCGTGATCGGTCATGTTTTCGCCATCTCACACGATCACCAGAGTCGTAGATTAGCTCTGTGTTCTTGTCTCGCCCATCCCACGCGGCCAAGCCATCCGGGTATTTACGCCTCTGACTTACCCTTGTTCTTTCCCCCTCATTCTTGCCAGATGCCACCATGTTCTCCAATGTATTTCTTCTCACAACGCTCCAAAAAGTATTGAGTATCTACGTTTAATTTCTCTAATCAGTTTCAGATTTTCAATTGCTTCTTGTAGGACTTGTTCATTGGTTTTTCTATCTGTCCATGGTATTCTTTGCATTTTCCCCAGAAACCACATTTCGACAGCCATTAAGTGTTTTTAGTGTGTCTGCTCATTGTCAACTCTACACTTGCAAACAAAAGTACAGGTATTAAGGATACATAACCTTCTCGGATCATGACGAAAAACAGGAGGGCATGTGTGTAAGTTATACACGTTAAAAATCCCACGGCAGTTTGAAATTGCAAAAGCTAGGCCGTAAGTCGGCTGATGTGGCAGAACTGTAAGTAAGGAAAGGAAACCGCACAAGGTAACGGGCTCTATTGACGTTGGATAGAATCAAAACAAACCTGACACACATAAGTCACATACACCGACCGTGAGGTGGTGTGACTAGGTGGTGTGACGCACCCCCCGCGGGAGAGGATTGAAGCAGGAGACTTAGGACTCCACATCCGCCAGTGACAGAGTAGGTGAGAAATCATTCGGTGGAGACGTGCTCTGAGTTCACAATATCCTTCCTGAGTCTGAAGAATCTAGTAACGGCGTCATAGCTCTATTACTTGCTCTGATTTAACTAAGTTCTCCTTCCTATATGATGGCAGATTCTTGCGCCCCCCCCCCCCCACCCCCAATATATTCCTTATTATTCTGAGATATTTCAAATCTACACTGAAAAACATAGAAAAGGTTTGTATGTTTCACTTTGTTAAAAGCCGTTGAATAGTTTATACAACGTACATATAGGTCCTTTGCACGTATAAACATCTGTCCATGAACAGTAATAAAGTAAAAATTCCGCTCCTTCTTCTTGTATCTGCAACAAGCCCAAACTGGGTTTCTTAAATGATGGTCGTGTTTAATTTCTGTTCCTTCCGACAACAAAGTGAACGGGTAGTTTAGTATGTGAGTTATTAAACTCTATGCGATTCACCCTTGCTGTTCCCTGTTTATATGTACTGCGATGAAAACTCCTGCAGATGTTTGAGGGGATCTTTAGATGTCATATATCTTATTCTGGATATTTGTTTTGTCCTCTCTGCCAATATCATACGCTTCTACAGGAATATTATTTGGCCCTGGAGCTTTGCCATCTTTCATTCGCTCAATATGATTTTTCTCCACAATTTCCCCTCACACTAACACAAATGCGCCGCTGTCAGTTTTGTCTGTAGTTACATAAAGCTAATCCCTCGTCTGGCTTGCCGCGTCAGTCAAATACGCAACAAACTCAGGATTATCGTTATTTGATCACGCCTGCCTTATCGATACGTATATGCTGTAGGAAGCCCCCTCACTGCGTAGGCACCACGCACCAAACCGGGCTGCTAAATGTTATCCTATCACTTCGAGTGTGTCATTAATCATAATTCTGATGTTTAAAACCTGAAGCGGTAATTTTTGGGTCAATACCAGACTTTCTCTGTGCGTGTATGTATGTTCGCTCATGCGTCTATTTATGTTTATTGTATAAAATAATCGGGTGGAGAACCTCTGGCCGGCGAAAACAGTTGGCCTGACCCTGCCAAGGCAGCCGAAGGCGGACCTCGAAATTCAATAAATCCAGGAACTATATGCGCAATCATCAACAAAGCTAGGAACTGTGTGCACAAGCATTAATGAATCCAAGAACTTTATGCGCAATCATCAATAAATCTAGGAGCTGTATGCACAATCATTAATAAATCTAGGAATGGTATGCACAATCATCAATAAATCTAGTTACTTAATGCGCAATCATCAATAATTACCAGCTAACATCACACGCCTCACCAAAAGAGAAGCAATTCCAGTCCCCAGATTAAGCATGCATTATACATGTTTGGCCTAGTAGAGCAGGATTATTTTTAAGCGTATTGTTTTGTATGACCCGTGAATGATATTACAAATATCCAAAATGGCTCTGAGTAGAAAAAAAAGGTTTGCTACCCCTGGCGCAAAGGATCACTTTCATAGTGCACACACACACTTTTCTTTCTCTCTCTCTCGCTCACTTTGAAGTCAAGCGTAGTCAATACTCTACTTCTAGTAGCACCGGACTGAATTTTGTGTGTGGGTTAGCTTTCCCTATTACCAGTGTCCCTTGCCATCAGGCGAACCCACTCCGACTTCTGAGGTACTTGTAATCTACGTCCCCAAGTCAAGGATAAGAAGACATTTTAGTCCAACTGTCCCGTGTAGGGGCTGAACCACCTACCTCGGCATCAGCACACCGGATGTTTAAGACCATGCATTCTTATCCATTCAGCCATGCTGACTTCCACAGACACATATTCGTATGTAAACACAGAATCCACAAATAAAATATTGCATGATTTCTTGTCTAGCATATTTCGCTGCATCTCGTCAGGTGCATACTGCAGAGTTATATTTCACATAACGAGAGTAAACGAATAATGCAATGGCTGAAATATTAAAAACATAGTCACTGACATTGTTAGAATGTGGAGTATGTCATCCCCACGGTAGTTTGAGATTTAAGAGTAAGTCCTGTTTGCATAGCAAAGATTGAAATCACCTAATCGATAATGACACAAGATGCAGCAAAATAGCCAGGCAAGAAATTATGCAGGATGCTGGTTGTGGCTCCTGTGTGTACATTCACTAAGGGAATACATTGCTTTGAATATTCATATGTGCTCCAAACGTCTTCTGTAGATATATAGGAAAAATAGGTTCCTAGTTTGATCTTGAAAAATGCAAAGAATACCATGGACAGCCAGAAAGACCAATGAACAAGTCCTTCAAGAAACAAATGAAGATTGTAAACTGATTAGAGATATTAGACGCAGACAGTCAACCTTTTTTGGGCATGTTATGAGAAGAAATGAATTGGAGAACTTGGTGACAACTGGTTAGATCGAAGGGAACAGACCAAGAGGAAGACCTAGAAGCAAATACCTGGATGGCTTGGCCTCGTGGCATGGTCGAGACAGAAAAACTGAGCTGATCCACGACTCTGGTGATCAAGTGAGATGGCAAAATATGACCGCCCACGCTTACCGGCATGGCACATAATGGATGGATGGATGGAGATCTGTAGGGTTAGCAGCGGTGAACTCCTACATTTGTATATGTCAGCTCATTCACTGATCAGGTGACCTGTCTTGTTCATAACATTCTGTCGTAAAAGTCATAACCAAACAGCCACAGAAACTACATCAACAAACAAATTCTGATGAAGTTGGACAGATTTTCACAATGAGGATATATATGTGCTCATCACATTAAAACTATTAATACTAAGGCTCAGACAGCAACAATACTAAGGCTCAGACAGCAACAATATTAAGGCTCAGACAGCAACAATACTAAGGCTCAGACAGCAACAATACTAAGGCTCAGACAGAAACAATACTAAGGTTCAGACAGAAACAATACTAAGGCTCAGACAGAAACAATACTAAGGCTCAGACAGAAACAATACTAAGGCTCAGACAGCAACAATACTAAGGCTCAGACAGAAACAATACTAAGGCTCAGACAGAAACAATACTAAGGCTCAGACAGCAACAATATTAAGGCTCAGACAGCAACAATACTAAGTCTCAGACAGAAACAATATTAAGTCTCAGACAGAAACAATACTAAGGCTCAGACAGAAACAATACTAAGGCTCAGACTGCAACAATATTAAGGCTCAGACAGCAACAATACTAAGGCTCAAACAAAAACAATATTAAGGCTCAGACAGCAACAATACTAAGGCTCAGACAGCAACAATATTAAGGCTCAGACAGCAACAATATTAAGGCTCAGACAGCAACAAAACTAAGGCACAGACAGCAACAATACTGAAGTTCAGACAGCAACAATACTAAGGCTCAGACAGCAACAATACTAAGGCCCAGACAGAAACAATATTAAGGCTCAGACAGAAACAAAACTAAGGCTCAGACAGCAACAATACTGAAGTTCAGACAGCAACAATACTAAGGCTCAGACAGCAACAATATTAAGGCTCAGACAGAAACAATACTAAGGCTCAGACAGAAACAATACTAAGGCTCAGACAGCAACAATACTAAGGCTCAGACAGCAACAATACTAGGGCTCCGACAGCAACAATACTAAGGCTCAGACAGAAACAATATTAAGGCTCAGACAGCAACAATACTAAGGCTCAGACAGCAACAATACTAAGGCTCAGACAGAAACAATACTAAGGCTCAGACAGCAACAATACTGAAGTTCAGACAGAAACAATATTAAGGCTCAGACAGCAACAATATTAAGGCTCAGACAGCAACAATATTAAGGCTCAGACAGCAACAATACTAAGGCTCAGACAGAAACAATATTAAGGCTCAGACAGCAACAATACTAAGGCTCAGACAGCAACAATACTAAGGCTCACACAGCTACAATACTAAGGCTCAGACAGCAACAATACTAAGGCTCAGACAGCAACAATACTAAGGCTCAGACAGCAACAATACTAAGGCTCAGACAAAAACAATACTAAGGCTCAGACAGCAACAATACTAAGGCTCAGACAGCAACAATACTAAGGCTCAGATAGAAACAATACTAAGGCTCAGACAGAAACAATACTAAGGCTCAGACAGAAACAATATTAAGGCTCAGACAGCAACAATACTAAGGCTCAGACAGAAACAATACTAAGGCTCAGACAGAAACAATACTAAGGCTCAGACAGAAACAATATTAAGGCTCAGACAGCAACAATACTAAGGCTCAGACAAAAACAATATTAAGGCTCAGACAGCAACAATACTAAGGCTCAGACAGCAACAATATTAAGGCTCAGACAGCAACAATATTAAGGCTCAGACAGAAACAATACTAAGGCTCAGACAGAAACAATATTAAGGCTCAGACAGCAACAATACTAAGGCTCAGACAGCAACAATATTAAGGCTCAGACAGCAACAATACTAAGGCTCAGACAGCAACAATATTAAGGCTCAGACAGCAACAATATTAAGGCTCAGACAGCAACAAAACTAAGGCACAGACAGCAACAATACTGAAGTTCAGACAGCAACAATACTAAGGCTCAGACAGCAACAATACTAAGGCCCAGACAGAAACAATATTAAGGCTCAGACAGAAACAAAACTAAGGCTCAGACAGCAACAATACTGAAGTTCAGACAGCAACAATACTAAGGCTCAGACAGCAACAATATTAAGGCTCAGACAGAAACAATACTAAGGCTCAGACAGAAACAATACTAAGGCTCAGACAGCAACAATACTAAGGCTCAGACAGCAACAATACTAAGGCTCAGACAGCAACAATACTAAGGTTCAGACAGCAACAATACTAAGGCTCAGACAGCAACAATACTAAGGTTCAGACAGCAACAATATTAAGGTTCAGACAGCAACAATACTAAGGCTCAGACAGCAACAATACTAAGGTTCAGACAGCAACAATATTAAGGTTCAGACAGCAACAATACTAAGGTTCAGACAGCAACAATATTAAGGTTCAGACAGCAACAATACTAAGGCTCAGACAGCAACAATACTAATGCTCAGACAGCAACAATACTAAGGCTCAGACAGCAACAATACTAAGGCTCAGACAGCAACAATACTAAGGTTCAGACAGCAACAATACTAAGGCTCAGACAGCAACAATACTAATGCTCAGACAGCAACAATACTAAGGTTCAGACAGCAACAATACTAAGGCTCAGACAGAAACAATACTAAGGCTCAGACAGAAACAATATTAAGGCTCAGACAGCAACAATACTAAGGCTCAGACAGCAACAATACTGAAGTTCAGACAGCAACAATACTAAGGCTCAGACAGCAACAATATTAAGGCTCAGACAGAAACAATACTAAGGCTCAGACAGAAACAATACTAAGGCTCAGACAGCAACAATACTAAGGCTCAGACAGCAACAATACAAAGGCTCAGACAGCAACAATACTAACCCTTTCCCGACTATTACCCCCAAAATCCACGTTTTTACACACGTCTTGTCCCAAGCGCTTCTGAATAATAATTATGCGAATGAATGAATCTACGATTGTATCACGGCCTAGGAAACAGGAAGAGTCGTTTCCCTTGTTCTTCCTGTTTTGAAATCCATTCAACGGTTCAGAAATAATATAAATTTTTCGTGACTTCTCAATATTGTATAATCTATTCGCAAAATGGAATCCAGCCACGATTTTCTTGAAGATTGTGCAGGTATGTCTGCCGATTATGACAGTGTTATTGTGGATATAGATAGTGATGCAGAAAGTGACATAGATTGTAAGATTACAGAGGCAGGCTGGAATTTTGACGAAGAGGACCCAGATTTCTGTAGTGTCAGTGAAACTGTAGACAAAGACATGTATGTTTGGAGTCCTGAGACAACCCCTGTAGTCGTTGAAGGTGTTTTTGAGAATTCTGGGCCAGCCAGTACATGATCTTCGAGAGTTCAGAACCGTTTGACTACTTCAGTCTCATTGTAAATGAGGACTTTTATCAGTCTGCTATGGAACAAACTAATTTGTATGCCACTCAATGACAAGAAAAGGCAGGTAAAGTGGATGTTTACTGGTCACCTGTGAGCACTCAGGAAATAAAAATTTATATTCGTCTTGCTATACTCATGGGCTATGTTCAATTGCCTGAAACTGCCATGTATTGGAGCACAGATGAAGATCTCTATCATCCCGGAGTATCACAGTGCATGGGAAAAACTAGATATGCAAAAATCTCCCAATATTTTCATCTCAATGACACCAGTAAGCAGAAGCCCATAGGCCACAAAGATTACGATCCACTGTACAAGGTAAGACCGTTCCTTGATACGGTGAGGAAAAACATATCCTCATGTTTTTCTGCTGGCAGAGATATCAGCATTGATGAAGCCATGATTGCCTACAATGGTAGACTAAAGTTCAATGGCTCGGAACGCTAAAGAAGAAGAAGATGACATCACGTAAGGCACCCGGTGGCAGACAAGATGTTCAGATACCCACAACAGTGGCCGCCTACAACAGATCAATGGGTGGAGTGGACAGGTTTGACCAGCTGTCCTCATATTACCCTGTTGGTAGGAAATCTGTGAAGTGGTGGAGATATATGTTTGCCTTTCTCCTGCAAACCTCTATTGTCAACAGCTGGATAATTTGTTCAAACTCCCATCGCCCACACACAAGGGTTGGTGATGTTGGCCATCTCGCTTTTCGGCGTAGCCTGGTTTCTACTCTCTTGAAGGGTAACATTTCGAGGAAACGGAAAGCTTCTTCTTGCCCCACAACTGTAGGTCTGGGTACCAGCAATCTTTTGGACCACAGACTAATTCGTATGGATGGCAAAAGGAAAACTTGCTACTGGTGTGCCAAGATGAACACCAAGTCTGGTAAGAAGAGCAGAGCCAGTGAGGTTGTTTTTGGATGCAGTCTTCGTCAGATATGGCTGTGCAAGGGGGAATGCTTCACAAAATACCATGAATCACTTGTATCAAAGCACATGGATATATAGTGCAGGATATTTGCTGCTATCAGGGCACTTGGAGACATAGTGTGGGACACTTTCAACATCATTTTGTGAGTAAAAAAAATTTTCTTCACATTTTTTTCCCAGTTAAAATGTTTTTTTAAACCTTTCTTTTTGTTTTATTGTTTTTAATGTTGCTTTATGTTAAACTGTGTCCATTTTTCTAGTTTATTAGTCATCTAGGACATTTATATGTCAAACCAATTCGTGTATAATGACTTTACAAAATATAAAGTCATTAATTTTGCGGAGTTATTTCCCTTTTGTTAGTTATTAAAGGGCTAAGGCTCAGACAGCAACAATACAAAGGCTCAGACAGCAACAATACTAAGGTTCAGACAGCAACAATACTAAGGCTCAGACAACAACAATGAAATCATTAACATACATATTATTTACCCACGTATGGAAGAAAAGACATTAATAGTATTAAACATAGTTAGTTAGTTAGTTAGTTATCAGTTGGGGTATCTTCGTTGCACTCCGGACATGTCCATAGGTGCTCAGATCCTCCCCCCAGCATATGCATCAGCGTCCGGTGGCTAATAGTGCCAAGTAAGTCGCTTAAAAGTCGACAGGGTCGACCTCATTGCACCGGGTTTTATCCCATACGGTTCGGTCTCTGTCCGTAGCACGGAAAGCGTCGCACAAAGCACGAACTTCGTGCTTTTAGCGACGACCCACAGGAGTCTCCGAAACAGTTAACTCGTAAACCGAACTTAAGAGACGGGAACACTATGTGGGTTGATATTGTGAAGTATCTGTGATGAGAAGACAGTAATGATGTTCAGTAGCAACAAAAATTGTTTATTGTTTAATCCTAGTTGTATATGTTATTAAATATACCTTTTATAACAATGCACAACATCAATGTAGCTTTAACAAAGTAACTCACCATTTTCACAGTAAATGAAAACTTAATGAGGAATACAGAAAAAGAGAGAGAGAGAGAGAGAGAGAGAGAGAGAGAGAGAGAGAGAGAGAGAGAGAGAGAGAGAGAGGGAGAGAGAGAGAGAGGAGAGAGAGAGAGGAGAGAGAGGAGAGAGAGAGAGAGAGAGAGAGAGAGAGAGAGAGAGAGAGAGAGAGAGAGAGAGAGAGAGAGAGAGAGAGAGGCTGAACATACAAACTTTACTTTCGAAATGTTAAGAACTGAGTAAGAGGATCAATGTCTAACATCAAGTCTATCACCTTCCATACACACAAGCATTAGCACATACAGTATTATCTCCATCTAGATTCTAGATGAAATAATAATGATTATTATTATAGTTATGGTCATGAGGATCAGAAAAATATACTGTAGAACAGGATAGGAGAGTGATTTGCATTATAATATAGTTTTTAAGGAGGGTGTATAATCTGCACTGGTTGTCTTCCTATAGCTTGTGACTTTATGTGTAAAGCTTAGTGGTATCTTTAATTTGCGGTGGAAGCTTTTTCCATAGTTGAACTGAGAAATACACTAAGCGGTCTTATGTTAGTCTCTTTTTTTTAAAGTCTCTTTTAAGCTTGGGTACATTTAAAATATGTAGGTGTTTGCTGCCGGTCACCGTGGCTAAGGGCTCATGGATGCGAATCTTGAGCATGCTTATCTGCTTTCGAAACACAGCTGCGACCAATTTGGCAGCAGACCACATTGTGTTGGGTTTTAACAAATTGGTAAGGGAGCCGGTCGTTTAGAAAGCAATGACAAACTACTGAACATAAACTTGAAAAGACAACAACAGCAGTAAAATGCTGGTGTTGACAGCAATGTCCTGTACTTGCTATGCTTTGCAATATATTTCTGCCAAAGGTAATTTAGGACACTCGGAGTTAGGATTATGTGTGCGAAAGAGAGAGAGAGAGAGAGAGAGAGAGAGAGAGAGAGAGAGAGAGAGAGAGAGAGAGAGAGAGAGAGAGAGAGAGAGAGAGAGAGAGAGAGAGAGAGAGAGAGAGAGAGAGAGAGAAAGAGAGAGAGAGCAACAACAAGCAAAGAGGGGGCTGCGTGGTCTCAAGGTATGGTGTCCGCCTCGAATGCTGGAGGTCCCGGGTTCAAGCCCCGGTGATGCCGGAATTTTTTCTCGTGGATTTCTAGTACTAAATTTCCCCTGGTCTCTGGGTAGTGAGATTGGACGCTCGTGTGTATTGTTGCGCACATAAAAAATCCCTTGGCCGTGGGAAATCGAAAAAGAGTGGCCTAACGGCGCTGCCTGGGCAAAATTTCGAGTTAAAAATCTACCCAAAGTATTTCAGGATCCTCGGCGGTGCTACGGAGTTCGTGCACTGAGCTGAGTTTCTCCAGACTCATGTTTGAGTTAGGAGGAGAACGGAGCACTTATGGGTTGCACCTGTGTGCCGTGATGTTGATCCCTCTGTTGATCCGTCAACTAAACTAAACTAAACTAAGAACAAGCAAGCTAAATTAGAGAGAGAGAGGGGGGGGGGGGGGGGGGGGGGGAAGGGGTAAAAAGAGAAGGTAGAGACAGTAGGGGAAAGAGAGAGTCCTGCATCACATACAGCAAATCCTCACTCTTTCAAAATTATAACTAATCTAGAACAACGGCTCCCAACCATACACATGATGATAACAACAGCCTTCTGGACATAGGGGCACCAGAAATGTGGTCTAGCTGTGAGGCAAAGTGGGGACAGTTAATACAAGTTTGGAAACCACTGCTCTGGACTATCACTTGTAAAATAGCATTAACAGATTTAGTGTAAACACAAAAAAGTAAGTCTGAACTTAAGAAAAATGGATGGCGGAAAATGGAAAGTAGAGGTGCGTCACAGTTATGACAGTTAAGTGCAAAAATCCACTTACTGAACAGTTGGGTGTGGCCTGTATTTCTATGTAGAAGGATACACAAGTTCTGTGTGGACTGTTCTTCTATGTAGAAGGATGCACAAGTTGTGTGTGGACAGTTCTACGTGGAAGGATGCACAAGTTGTGTGTGGACAGTTAGTTCTACGTGGAAGGATGCACAAGTTGCTGTGTGGACAGTTCTTCTACATAGAAGGATGCACAAGTTGTGTGTGGACAGTTCTTCTATGTAGAAGGATACACAAGCTGTGTGTGGACAGTTCTACGTAGAAGAATGCACAAGCTGTGTGTGGACAGTTCTTCTACGCAGAAGAATGCACAAGTTGTGTGTAGACAGTTCTACATAGGATACACAAGCTGTGTGTGGACAGTTCTTCTACGTAGAAGAATGCACAAGTTGTGTGTGGACAGTTCTTCTACGTAGAAAAATGCACAAGTTGTGTGTGGACAGTTCTTCTATGCAGAAGGATGCACAAGTTGTGTGTGGACAGTTCTTCTATGCAGAAGGATGCACAAGTTGTGTGTGGACAGTTCTTCTATGCAGAAGGATGCACAAGTTGTGTGTGGACAGTTCTACGTAGAAGAATGCACAAGTTGTGTGTGGACAGTTCTTCTACATAGGATACACAAGCTGTATGTGGACATTTCTTCTATGTAGAAGAATGCACAAGTTGTGTGTGGACAGTTCTTCTATGCAGAAGGATGCACAAGTTGTGTGTGGACAGTTCTACGTAGAAGAATGCACAAGTTGTGTGTGGACAGTTCTTCTACATAGGATACACAAGCTGTGTGTGGACCGTTCTTCTACGTAGAAGAATGCACAAGTTGTGTGTGGACAGTTCTTCTACGTAAAAAAATGCACAAGTTGTGTGTGGACAGTTCTTCTATGCAGAAGGATACACAAGCTGTGTATGGACAGTTCTTCTACGTAGAAGAATGCACAAGTTGTGTGTGGACAGTTCTTCTATGCAGAAGAATGCACAAGCTGTGTGTGGACAGTTCTTCTACGTAGAAGAATGCACAAATTGTGTGTGGACAGTTCTTCTACGTAGAAAAATGCACAAGTTGTGTGTGGACAGTTCTACGTAGAAGAATGCACAAGTTGTGTGTGGACAGTTCTACGTAGAAGAATGCACAAGTTGTGTGTGGACAGTTCTATGCAGAAGGATGCACAAGTTGTATGTGGACAGTTCTACGTAGAAGGATGCACAAGTTGTGTGTGGACAGTTCTTCTACATAGGATACACAAGCTGTGTGTGGACAGTTCTTCTACATAGAAGAATGCACAAGTTGTGTGTGGACAGTTCTTCTATGTAGAATGATGCACAAGTTATGTGTGGACAGTTTTTTTTATGTAGAAGGATGCACAAGTTGGGTGTAGCCTGTATTTCCACGTAGAAGGATATACATGCTAGACAATGAGTAATGAAATGATGAGGAAATTTGAGGCAGCAGAGATGTGGTTTTTTATAATAAAGTTGAGAATAGCATGGATGGAGATGAAAGCAAATGCTAAAGTACTGAGAGCTGCTGGGTGTTACAAGATCACTCATCAAAGCCATAAGGACAAGCAAATGAAATGTTTTGGCATACCCATGTGGGAAATACTAGACAAGAGAGGCAGAGGACGACAGAGAAAGTTTAAACAGCTGGATAGCAAGTTGAGTTGAGCTAAGAACCAATATCACTGCACTCAGGGCATTCTCATACCTGCTCCGCCCCCTCATTCAACAGCCAGCGAAGAGCCACACTACTGATTATTCCCACCGCTATTTGATTAAAAGTTCTCCTGGTCTTCCCTCTCAGTTTTGAGATTCTTCCAGAACAAATAACAAACCTAACAAAAATATCAGATAGGGTTGGAGAGTCATCATCTCCAGTATCATCTCTAGATCAGGCACCTGAAGAAAAGGAAGAGGAGGAGGAGGAAGAGAGAGAGGGGGTGGGGGTTGAGGAGGAAGAGAGAACGTGGAGGGGGACAAGGAAGAAAGTGGAGGGAAATGAAGAAGAAGAAACTTGCTTACCAACTGCTGGTGGATCATATGAGTCTCCCAGAAGGATTTCTGGTGCCGAGTAGGCTAACGATCCACAGGACGTCTCCAGTTTTTTACCCGGGGCGAAGACATTGCTGAACCCAAAGTCTGTCAATTTAACAATTCCAAGTTTATTGAAAAACACAACATTTTCAGGTTTGAGATCCCTGTGCACCACATGCAACCTGTGGCAGTAGAGTATTGCCTCCACGATTTGACGGAAATACTTTCTAGCTAATGTCTCGTCCAAACCTTTATCATGCTTCATAATATAATCATACATGTCCCCATCCCCCAGTTCCAGGATTAGGTACAGCTTCGTTTGAGTATCAATAACTTCATATAAACGCACCACATGAGGATGCTGAACCAATTTCATACACCTGACTTCTTGAAAAAGATGGGCCCGTGATACCTCATCCAGTTTTTGTTTGTCGATGACTTTCACGGCTACTTTTTCGCCGGTAAAAACATGCCTTGCCAGTTTCACCACAGCGAAATGTCCATGGCCAATCGTTTCTTCCAAATCATACAATTCCTGCAATTTTGCCGTCATACCCACTTTTCTTCTTCCCCGCCATCCCTCGAAGGCGTGGGAAAAGAATAGGTTTAGAAATCTGCTTTAAATATTCATGGTCATTGTGGCCAGCGATGAATATATCTACAAGTAAGACACAAACACAATCGCATAATAATAATAGTGTCCATGTTCTCAGCCAAATATGTTGGCTGCCATAATGGGACAATGTTTATAGAGCGCAGGATCATTGCGCATGACGTGAGACGTGCCGGTCACATGACCACACATTTCTTGAAATTGTCTCCTCTCCTAAAAAATGTCCCTCCTAATCTTTTTAACTCTCATTCCTTCTTCTTCTTCTTCTTCTTCTTCTTCTTCTTCTTCTTCTTCTTCTTCTTTCAGTCCATGCCTCCGGTATCGTGTATTGCCAATAATGTCTAATACCGATATTTCTCCATGATAAGATGTCAAACTGTTAAGTATCTTTAGTTTCCATTCTCCTAGGGTTGCCACTTGTTTTTTTTTTTTTTTGACCCAAAAAATCTAGAAACGGCCCAAACAACATCAATAAATATCTAGATTTCGTTGGGAAGTATCCAGATTGAGAAAGTCAGAAATTACGTATGTATTGATGTGACTGCCACACTCCCTGGCGAAGGGCTTTCGCCGTAACCCCGTATATTCTCGTGAGTAACGCAGCTGCGCCCGAACCGGCAGCGGTTCGAGCCGCGCTGGTAACTTACGGGGGTATGTGAGCCGGTCGCTCAGAAAGCAATGGCAAACTACTGAGTGTAATCTTGCCTAGTACATAAACAGCAGCTGAAAATGCTGATGTTGGCTGCAACGTCCTGTAAGGGATATGCAACATAAAAAAATTGTTGTGACTTAACCTATAAAATCACGTCCTCATCTTCACTGATGTCTGTCTCACAAGGTGCACTTAGCTTGTGTATGATGAAGTTGAAGCTTCAGATTCAAAATGACTTTGGTATGCTTTAGCTATTCCAATTTCTTTTAATACACGATCAGAGAGCTGATAAGTTGAACAGCATTTTCCTGCTCTCATCAGGCCAAATCTTATTGTCAAGATAGCACTTAAGAGGTCAAGTTTCATCCTGTTTCTTAGTTTACATTTTGTATAATTCATAGTACTGAAGAATCTTTCCACATCAGCATTTGAATGGGGTAGTATCATGGCAGACATCACACATTAAAAGAGCTCACAGAATGGACTGTTACCTGAGGCATCTTTAAATTGTCTAACTTCACTCCAAAAGGCTTCAGTTTCTGTTTTGTTTCTCCAGTCAACCAAATTTATTTTGGTTAACTGATATTCTGCTTCCGCCACACTATTAGCCCCTAAAAATGTCATAACTTGACAATATTTTGATATGTCCTTTTGTCACTTATTTTCCCGGGAGGAAAGTGGAATCAACAAGCACATCTTCAAGATTATTTTCTTTTGGAATTATTGAATGACTTCTGTCTACACTCCTCCCTTCTGTCTTCCCTTCCATATATCTATTCCTTTCTCTCTCTCTATTATTCCCTCAACACATACTCCGACAACAGTTCCTTTCAACGATTAATAAAATATTTATTAATAAAAACTATGTCTGGTGTATGTATGGACTGTGTAAGCGTAATTGATAGTGTATTCTATTGTTGGTGCAAGAATGAACTCAGAATGTCTAGCAGCGGTGTCACATCTCGCCCAATCTTTTTTCCAAACCACTGGACAGCACATACAACAGGAAAGGTCTCACCCTGGATGTTCCGTATGCTTGAGTGAAGGTAAATCCGTTATTGACCGAAACAAAACTGTTCACCACTGGATCACCGTACAGTATTAATATTCCAGTAAGTTTATGAATTCGCCCGAGTCTGTTTCATGAAAGTACTTATCCAACACCGAAAAAAAACTACATCACCACAGTTCAGCATATTGTCTCTATGAGTAGCACTGTTTTGACTTGTATATTGTTTCTTAACTATGCGTCCAAGACGTATGTAGTTTTATTTTACTTTGCGTTCTGCAAACTTATATTTCTTTTTCCATTATTAATGTGGTTATCTAATTATTCTTTGCTTATTCTTCAACGTTCCTTTAAAGGTATGTTTATTTCGTATAGACCTTGTATAGGTTGTTCCTTGGTTTATTGAGGTATTTGCTCTCCTCACAAATGAAATGCCTTGAGGTTATCAATAAAGCTTTTCCTGTACCCAAGAAGTGTGTGTCTATCTTCTCTGATATATTCCGGATGGGAGGTGGAACCTGTGAGAAGTATAACAGATCCAGTGATAAGCGTCTGCCACTTAATACTACTTATGCAAATGTCCTTCTCCAGCCATAATGACAAGGCTTCCGAAGTAAACACCCACATAAGACATATGAATTCACCAAAGTCTAAACTATTCACTAATAGAAAGCAATGGTAAACGCTATGCACACACATCTATTTTCCTATGCTAAAACTATACCTGTCTCTTATACACATCTCTATACTCTAATATTAGTTTTACCTTATATATATATATATATATATATATATATATATATATATATATATATATATATATATATATATATATATATATATATATATATATATATATATATATATAGAATTAATGTAAGTCCCCGAATCGAAATTTATCCGCACATAAGCACTCTATCCCATTGTAAGGGAGGATATTTCTTTTCATTACGGGACACATAAATCCATCTTTCCGTCCAGTTTAGTAGCACACTAAACAGAAACCCCATGTTCTGCTATTTATAACGAGTGTCCAATCCTCCGGTGATTGTTTGATCTACCATCCTCAACCCTCATCTCTTGACGTATCCTGCCCATCAAAAGCGGTGAAATCACGTAGTGGTTAGTTGTTCGTTTCTCTCCGTTGTCACGCTGTTCCCCTGACGCTGATACTTCAAAGCATTCTCCGTTCATTTTTCCTCCACGCGATTTCCCCGGTTCTCCGTGTCCGTACGATCCGATCGTCAGGCAATGAACTCTGCGAACACCTGTATCCTATTTTTATATTAGTAGGTCAATGATCTTTACTTTATTCCTCCTCTCAGAATGAAGTACACAATTGTTAACCCTCCTCCATTGCATTTTGATATGTAAGTTATCAAGGAATCACTAAACTGCAGTTTTTCCGTGACATAGGCCCCCTCTTAAGAGAGTTGACCGCGTCGACTCTTCATCATTGTAGTTTTGATTCCTATGATCCTCCAACTTATTCCTCTTCCTCTGGAGTTGGATGTCTAGATAAGAAATCCGCTCCTACATTCTCCTTACCAGGGATGTATTCCACTGTGAAGTTGTACGGCTGTAGTAACAACGACCATCTCATCAATCTTGCGTTGAGCTTCTGCGAAGTAGCTATGAACCTCACGTGTTGATGATATGATTGGATCCTCACATGGATCAGCACCTCATCCAGTAGGCGACCTCATAGACACCCTACCATACTACTCATGATCACCATTAGTGTTGGCACATCGCCCCTGTACGTTCAGTCGACCTCCTTTCGACTGGCGTAAGCGATGGCTCACAATACAGACGGATCGTCCCATCCTTACTGTAACACTGTTTCCATATTCTCTTGGTTTCCCCCGGCTTTGCCTCTGGGGATGTTCCGCCTCGTCCTCGTTGGACCGAGTCGTCTTTCCCAAATCTCCTGGACTTTTGCTTCCAGGACCATCTTGGGCGATATTGTATCTGGTCAGCCAATCTTCGGTTGGAGTCCTGGGTATTTCTCGCCTTTCCCGACGTTACCCACCCCGTCTGAACTTGGTTATTAGTGAAAGTTTCACTCTTGTCCCTTCCCTGACGTGTGATTTCCCTACTCCCTCCGTTGGGTAAATCTGACCTATCACGTACTGTCCCATAGGCCCTCCTATGTTGTACTGGCGATCTCTGGTCTTCGTCTGGACTGGTAACCTTTGTCCCAATGGCTGCCATCACCATAAAGTGCGAAGCTTTACTCTCGGATCTCTCCTCATATTTCCTAATGAGATGTCTAGGGAGATTTTTCTGCTCTTCCCCGATCCGTATTTTGTAGATGTTCTTGGACACAACCTTTTCCACAGGATAAGGTCCTTTCCATCCTACTTGGAGTATATTGGTCTCTGCTGGACCCCACACTTCCACTTTGTCTTCCACTTTAAGAGCTATTTTCCTCTTAGTCCGCTTGTTGGGTGGTGCGTTCTGGCACTCCGAACAAGACTTCAACCACCGGCGTACATCTCCGGTCATTCCTGGCCAGCAGTAATGGCCGGAAATTTGCTGCAAGGTCTCTCTGACACCCATATGTCGATTCTCGCCTATGATGTGTCCACTCTGAAGAATGTGAGGACGGTGGGTCTCTGGAACCACCCACTGCTCGTGCAGATTGTCTCCCCTCCCAGCTCTCCGATAGAGTAGTCGATTCTTCAGAAAGTACTGTCCCCGTTCTGGTGGCTCAGCACTTCTTTGCAGCTTCCTGTAGCAAGGACGCAACGTAGTATCCTTCCTCTGGGCAGTATGCAATTCTCCTATCCCTGAGTTGTCGCATAGTGTCTCTGCCTCTTTTTCCTTCCCTTGAGATCCACTGACTACTGTTCCCTTGTGGGCTGGCTGTTTGGGCATCCCCAAAAAGACATATTTCGTGCCAATGATCATGGGAAATAAGGAGTCAGATAATACAGCAGCTGGAATAATGCCCGTGACGTACCTGGATTTAATCTCCACCTTGGCGATTGGCAGCGTCATGGTAACAGCACTCCTCATTGCCGGCTGTATCTCTATGGTCTCCCCTGTAAGTTGGTCTGGGCTTACCAAGCTGGCGTCCTATCACCGCTTCCCCATCCAAACCGGTATCGTAGAGACAAACAACCTGCTGGCCATTGACTTCAATCAGTTCGACCACAGGTGGCCTCTCTTGGTCCGGAGTGTCTTCCATCTCCTTGACCGTTTCCTTGCCTTCCTCTTTTGATTCCTCGAGGTTGGTTATGCAATTGGCGTCTTCTGCCTTGCATCTGCAGTCCACAGTATTATGTGTTGTCGACTGGCAGTGTGTGCACCATGTTCCCTTCCTAGGTTTCCGTGTGTCCTTTTTGTTCCTAGCTCCTTCGCCGACCTCAGCCTTGTCTGTGATCACCGTCGTAGGAATCACTTTGCATGCTGCGAAGTAAGAACTTTTAGGTTTCGATCTGCAGTCCTTCGTGTTATGAGAGGGCACCTTGCAGAATGAACACCACTTCTCGGACCACTGTCGTTTCGCTGGAGAATTCGAGGTGTTCTGGTTTCCTTCCTTCACCTTCTCTGAACTCTCCTCTGTGTGCTTTATATAAGGTTCCACTTTTTCTCCTTCCCAGTTTTTAGGTTTCTTTTTCTCTTGTTTCTCCTGACCTTTGGTTTGTGTACTTAGTTCCTCAGCCTCCCCATGTACCTCTACGAATCGTTCCGCCAGCTTATTCACAACATCAATCCGTTCCGCCCCTTGTTCTCCCAAGAAGGTTCTGAGAGGTTTCGACATTTGCTTTCGCATCTGGTCGACCACCATCATCTCTTCGAGACTCTCATAATCCCTCTTGAATTCTGCCAAGTCCATCCATTTCTGGAGATAGGATTTCAGCCTCAGACTGTAGGCTGCGAATAGCTCTCCCGGCTCTCGTCTAGACGATCTAAACTTTTTCCGATACGTTTGTGCTGTGATGTCAAAATGCTTCATCAAAGCGGCTTTTAATTCCTCGTAATTATTTTCCTGTCCTGGTGGTAAGCGTGTGTACACCTCGAATCCCGAACCTATTAATCCCTGGGATAATTTAAGAGCCCATCTGCTCCTATCCAGCCCCATAGCGACTGACATTGCTTCAAAGCGAGATGCGTACTGATCAAAGCGTTCCTTAGACTGATCGTAGACAGCTAAGGGAAACTTCATGGCATGGTACCCATGTCCAATCATGTGGGTTGCACCAGGTGAAGAAGAACTTCCTTCCACTCCATCTATTTCTCCCTTAGTTTGTGTTTTGAGTTCCATCTCTTTCATGCGGTATTCATGTTCCCGTATCTTGTTGGCCTCTTCCGCGTCCAACCTCTTGTTGCTTTGTTCCATTTCCATTCGTTTCAATTCCAACTCAGCCTTCCGATCTTCGCGTTCCGCTTGGCGAATTTCCCTCTCTCTCTCCTGTACGTAATCCGTTAGGGCCGAGCCAGATAACCCTATTTCTTCCCCGTTGGCCCTAAGTTCTGCTGTTGTTAGTTTAGGAGTGGCCATATTAAAGAAGGTAAGTCAGCAAATAGAGTACAGACACTTCAAGGCAGTAAAGCAATACTCACTATAGAATTATATTCTACCCAGAACTTATATCATTTATCTATGTCTATCCAATATTATTAATCTACAACACCACACAATACATCACAACCACTCTCTCATCCACAAGAGGAGATATAGGATAAAGACTTATGTAGACGTGTGACCGTGTGACTAGGTATGTAATGTGTCTTACCACCTATCCACATTCACCCTGTCTGGAACTTTCTCACTGTAAAGTCACCAGCATTAATGAAATGTTTCTACCATAAATGTAATGGCACCATATATCCAATGGACGTCCTTCCATTTAAAAGTCATCAATGTATACTTATATTTATTCCAATCAGTATGTCCCAACATGCAGGTACTCCGCTATGCCTGTGCCAATATGCAGGTACCCCTCTATGCATATGCCCTGTTATGCCTCCAGTTCATGTGGGTATTATGTAATTACCCCGCTCGCTCCACCAATTATGTCACTTATTTTCCCGGGAGGAAAGTGAAATCAACAAGCACATCTTCAAGATTATTTTCTTTTGGAATTATTGAATGACTTCTGTCTACACTCCTCCCTTCTGTCTTCCCTTCCATATATCTATTCCTTTCTCTCTCTCTCTCTCTCTATTATTCCCTCAACACATACTCCGACAACAGTTCCTTTCAACGATTAATAAAATATTTATTAATAAAAACTATGTCTGGTGTATGTATGGACTGTGTAAGCGTAATTGATAGTGTATTCTATTGTTGGTGCAAGAATGAACTCAGAATGTCTAGCAGCGGTGTCACATCTCGCCCAATCTTTTTTTCCAAACCACTGGACAGCACATACAACAGGAAAGGTCTCACCCTGGATGTTCCGTATGCTTGAGTGAAGGTAAATCCGTTATTGACCGAAACAAAACTGTTCACCACTGGATCACCGTACAGTATTAATATTCCAGTAAGTTTATGAATTCGCCCGAGTCTGTTTCATGAAAGTACTTATCCAACACCGAAAAAAACTACATCACCACAGTTCAGCATATTGTCTCTATGAGTAGCACTGTTTTGACTTGTATATTGTTTCTTAACTATGCGTCCAAGACGTATGTAGTTTTATTTTACTTTGCGTTCTGCAAACTTATATTTCTTTTTCCATTATTACTGTGGTTATCTAATTATTCTTTGCTTATTCTTCAACGTTCCTTTAAAGGTATGTTTATTTCGTATAGACCTTGTATAGGTTGTTCCTTGGTTTATTGAGGTATTTGCTCTCCTCACAAATGAAATGCCTTGAGGTTATCAATAAAGCTTTTCCTGTACCCAAGAAGTGTGTGTCTATCTTCTCTGATATATCCGGATGGGAGGTGGAACCTGTGAGAAGTATAACAGATCCAGTGATAAGCGTCTGCCACTTAATACAACTTATGCAAATGTCCTTCTCCAGCCATAATGACAAGGCTTCCGAAGTAAACACCCACATAAGACATATGAATTCACCAAAGTCTAAACTATTCACTAATAGAAAGCAATGGTAAACGCTATGCACACACATCTATTTTCCTATGCTAAAACTATACCTGTCTCTTATACACATCTCTATACTCTAATATTAGTTTTACCTTATATATATATATATATATATATATATATATATATATATATATATATATATATATATATATATATATATATATATATATATATATATATATATATATATATATATATATAATATAATGTAAGTCCCCGAATCGAAATTTATCCGCACATAAGCACTCTATCCCATTGTAAGGGAGGATATTTCTTTTCATTACGGGACACATAAATCCATCTTTCCGTCCAGTTTGGTAGCACACTAAACAGAAACCCCATGTTCTGCTATTTATAACGAGTGTCCAATCCTCCGGTGATTGTTTGATCTACCATCCTCAACCCTCATCTCTTGACGTATCCTGCCCATCAAAAGCGGTGAAATCACGTAGTGGTTAGTTGTTCGTTTCTCTCCGTTGTCACGCTGTTCCCCTGACGCTGATACTTCAAAGCATTCTCCGTTCATTTTTCCTCCACGCGATTTCCCCGGTTCTCCGTGTCCGTACGATCCGATCGTCAGGCAATGAACTCTGCGAACACCTGTATCCTATTTTTATATTAGTAGGTCAATGATCTTTACTTTATTCCTCCTCTCAGAATGAAGTACACAATTGTTAACCCTCCTCCATTGCATTTTGATATGTAAGTTATCAAGGAATCACTAAACTGCAATTTTTCCGTGACACCTTTACTGGCTGAAGTATTTTGTTAAAAGAAAATAGTGAAATATTTTTCGAAACATCTAAATTTTCAGGAAGTCTCTGCTTCAATTACTTGACTAATGAGAGAAGAAAATCTTGACTGCGCTTTCTTAAATTGTTCTCTTCATTTTCTGTTAACAGTCCTTTTGTTTTTAAACCATAAATTTTTGATTCGATTTTGTATCCCAGTTATGGCCTAGGAGCCAAATAGCTCTCTATAGTGCAAGTGAATAAGTCAGCTTTAGAAGTTGGCAATATAAGTCTTTTAACAATTGAGTGAAATAGCAAATTTGAGATTCAAACAGTTTATTAACTTTTTGCACTTCACTTAAAATGGGTTGTAAAAAGAGAAAGAATGCCAATTTTTTTTCATCACTGTACATTCCATATAGTATTTCAGCTGTGTAGCACTTTTCACTTTGTCTTGTTATTTCGAAGTGTGTCTTCAACTCCAACCATTGGTTCACAATTACTCCAGCAGCTGGTTAAATTGATAACCATCTAGTTTTGCAATATGACATAATTCTCAGTGGTGAGGAACTATCATTTAATGCTTTATATAAATTACTAGCTGACCCGGCCCGGCTTCGCCCAGGCCCTGGGGGGGATCTATCTATCTATCAGTCTGTCTGTCTGCTTGTTTGTCTGTCTGTCTGGCTGACCCGGCCCGGCTTCACCCAGTCCCTGGTTGGGACCATCTCATTTAATTCATATAAGTAGTCATATAAGCTCTCCCGTTCCCGACTATCTGTCTGTCTGTCTGTCTGTCTGATCCGGCCCGGCTTCACCCAGTCCCTGGTGGGGAGCATCTCATTTAATTCATATAAGTAGTCATATAAGCTCTCGTTCCAGACTATCTGTCTGTCTGTCTGTCTATCTATCTGACCCGGCTTCGCCCTCCTCCTGTCATCTATATCTATAAAACAGAGTGTGTGTGACTTTGTTTGCTTGTATTGGATGGGTTCGATAACGGTACATCCGATTGAGATGAAATTTTCTACACGTCTTCCTTTCATTCCTGTGGAACCGACTATAATAGTTTCATAGTGTAAAATCTTCTACTTATTTAATAACATTTACTTTTTCATTTTTCATTATATAAGTTCTATATAGCATGGGGACTTCACTCTAGAAAAGTTATTTCAAGGGGCATAACTTTTAATAACATTTCTATATACTTTATAGTCATATTGTTGGACTTACTGCACTATTGTTAAACTCTTTGTCTATAGTTATTTTCAGGCATATGAGTTATAATAAATAATGATATAATCTTTAAGGCATTTTTAAAGTTTGCATAAAAATAATGCATAACATTGTAACCCATCTTTCTCTGCTTACAGAACTTATCAACTGTCATGTCGGTGATTTAAAAACAGTTTTCATTAAAAATAATGAATGGTGTGTGGAAGGACATTCTTTTAAGTTACTGTGCGCCAGGAGCTGGGCGAAACCACGCCGGGTCAGATAGATAGACAAACAGACAGATAGTCGGGAACGGAAGCTTATTTGACTACTTATATGAATTAAATTATATGCTCCCCACCAGGGACTGGGTGAAGCCGGGTCCATATTGACGTGGATAGGCCTTAGGTTCATACCAGAATGCGATCGGCGCTTGCCAGTAGTGGGTTGTGCTCAATATTTAAATTTCAAATCCCGAAACAACCACATAATCAATTGATTATTGCTCACTGGATTTAGGAGGCCTGGTGTTCCTTGCCAGTGAGAAGTCCTGATCGTTCGGGTCCCATCGGTTGACGGACGTCGGTCGCGGCGATTGGGCAATCTTGAGCATAGCCTACGATGGGTAGCGTTGTGATGTTCTGTTGTGATAATTTGGTGTGTCCAGTGTGTGCCGCGTGGTTACACACCCGCTTCACACGCGTGATCCGGGACTGTTTCCGGATCCGGTCAGGGATATGCACTACTGACGAGCTCAAATGAGGGCGAAACTCGAGTATAGTGCTTCCATATTGACGTGGAAGGCCTTAGGTTCATACCAGAATGCGATCGGCGTTGCCAGTAGTGGGTTGTGCTCAATATTTAAATTTCAAATCCCGAAACAACCACATAATCAATTGATTATTGCTCACTGGATTTAGGAGGCCTGGTGTTCCTTGCCAGTGAGAAGTCCTGATCGTTCGGGTCCCATCGTTGACGGACGTCGGTCGCGGCGATTGGGCAATCTTGAGCATAGCCTACGATGGGTAGCGTTGTGATGTTCTGTTGTGATAATTTGGTGTGTCCAGTGTGTGCCGCGTGGTTACACACCCGCTTCACACGCGTGATCCGGGACTGTTTCCGGATCCGGTCAGGGATATGCACTACTGACGAGCTCAAATGAGGGCGAAACTCGAGTATAGTGCTTCCATATTGACGTGGATAGGCCTTAGGTTCATACCAGAATGCGATCGGCGCTTGCCAGTAGTGGGTTGTGCTCAATATTTAGATAGACAGACAGTCGGGAACGGGAGAGCTTATATGACTACGTATATGAATTAAATGAGATGCTCCCCACCAGGGACTGGCTGAAGCCGGGACAGACAGACAGACAGATAGACTGACAAACAGATAGTCGGGAACGGGAGAGGTTATATGACTACGTATTTCACGTGTGGTCGTATGCTCTGTTGATAAACATTGCTAAGTATTTTCCCAATGGAACCCCATGTGGTTCCACTTAGCTTTCTCAGGATGGCTATTTTCCTTCTGGCTTTTGCTACTGCTTTTTTTAAAATGTGTTTTCTCCATGTCAGCTTGTCATCAAATGTTACTTCAAGGTATGTTGGTTCTTTATCTTCTCTTAGGGGTGTTCCATTTATCTGAATGATCCCTGCCTTTTGTTTCGGAGAAAGGGTAAATAGAGTAGTGCTGCACTTGTCAGTGTTTATGCTGACACACCATCTATTCGCCCATGCAACAAATGTATATACAGCTCTCTGTAGCAATATGGTGGCCAGTGATGCATGTTCATTTGCGCTCCACAAAACCAGGTCATCAGCGTACACTGCCGCTTTAATTCCATACGGTAGATTAGCAACAAGATCATTGATGAAGATTAGAAAAAGTGTTGGGGACAGGACTCCGCACTGGGGAACACCGTGATGCAATAATACTTTCTTGCTCTTGAGACCATGTATCTGTACTAGGGCTCTTCTGGTGTGCAAGTAGGCTTTCACCCATTTGTACATTCTTCCATTGACTTTACAGTTTCTTAGTTTCTTCATCAGACCTTCTTTCCAGACTTTGTCAAAGGCTTTCTTCAAATCTATCCATGCCGCAAGCACCAGCTTCTTCTCTTGGAATGCATCCTCAACTTCTTGAGAGAGGTAGGTTGTCTGATCTTCCGTAGAGTAGCACTGCCTAAAGCCAGCCTGTTGTGGCACAAGATGTTTTCACTTTCAATGTACCACTGTAGTCTGTGATTGATGACGCGTTCCATTGTTTTGCAGAGACAGCTGGTGAGGCTAAAGGGTCTGTAGCTGGAGGAAATGGAACTGTCTTTCCCAAATTTTAGGAGGGGTATCATGGTTGCTTCTCTCCAGACTTGTGGAACACTGCCTAAGGTCCATATGTTATTACAAATCTGTAGCAGCTTTGCTTTGGCCTCTGTTCCTAGGTTCCTGATCGTTTCATCGGAGATACCATCAGCTCCTGGTGACTTTCTCATTTTAAGTTTTGATATGGCTAACTCCAGTTTCACTGATTGTGATAGGTGCCTTCATAACCTCGTGTACAATTTCCTTCTGTCCTGTACGTTGCCATTTCTTTCGAATGTCTTGTTGTTTCTCTGGACTAATTTCGATCTTGTGCGAATGAGTCCGCAAAATGGTTAACTGCTCGCTTTCTTGTTAAGATGTTTCCATTTTTATGTAGTGCAATTTTTGAGCTTCTCCCTGTGCCCTCATCGTTAAGCTGTTTTAATAGCTTCCATAACTTCCTTGTGTCTCTTTCAAAGTTCAGTGACTCTGTTTTCTCCTGCCAGCTTTTCCGTCTAGCCTGCAGCTTGGGCCTTTGAAATTTGGCTTTTGCGTGCTGAAATTTATTGTGGTGCTCTTGGCTGGGTGTGGCCTCTGCCTGCTTTCTACACACTTCCACATCATTATGCAACTGTTCCAGTTCACTACTCCAGTAGGGTTTATATTGTTTACGGGCTCCTCTTGGTAACGTTTCTCGCGCTGCCTGTAGTATGCATTTCCTCTTCAACAACTTTATTTATGTCCTTCTCAGTGTTTAGGTTTCTAACCAGTATGCTGGTGCGATGCTTGTACATTGCCCAGTCTTCTTCTGTGTTCATCCGGATTTTTTTTCCGGATGTGACTGCGTTGTGCCTGTTTACAGCAGAGCTGCGTTCTTGCGCCGTTAGGCCGACACATCGACTTCTGCGGGCATTTGTTGACCGGGTTAACCTTCCCGGTGGTTTCTTAGGACATTTGAATCTCACTGTTGTGGTGTTATCCCCCATCCTAGCTGGCCCATATAGAACAGCCAAAGACATCCTGGTCAACCCTCAAGGGAAGGCAAGGGCAGACCATGGGCATTACCCGCCATCCAAGGAGGCTTCCATACTTGCAGAGCCATCACACAGCGCTCTGGTACTGGGCTCACCCAAGGAATCATTGCCCAGTCTGCTTTCTTGTAGTTCCACCTTGAGAGGGTGCTGCTTTCACTTACAAGCTCATTTTCTACAGTTAGAAAGACTGGCCGATGGTTACTGCCACCAAGTTGTTTCCCAACAATTCGTGTAATGTTCCACTCCAGGTCTGGTGAATGAAACGCCAGGTCAGGTGTAGTTGCAGTGTGCCATGATCTCGAGTAGAAGGTATGTGGGTCAGACGGCTTGTTAATCAGGATGAATCTATTCTCATCCTGCCAGTCTTCCAGTCTCTCTCCTCTCTGGTCCATGTGATCATAGCCCCAGCTCTGCGAGTGACTGTTGAAGTCGCCACACAATCATTTTTCCTTTTAATGGTAGTGTGTCCAGTGCCTGTGGGCAGTCATTTGGACAGTAGTAATTGATCAGGTGAAGGTCTGTATTGTCTGTCTTAAGTTTAAGTGCCTGATACTCAGCCCCTTCCATGTAAACTTCAATTTGGGAAGCAGGGATGTTGCTTTTGACAAGAGTCAGTATCCCACCCTTTCTCCTGTCCTTTCGGTCAGATCGGTAACACTGGTAGCCTCTGATTTTGAAGGCTATATTTTCGTTCAGGTGAGTTTCTTGCAAGCAATATACACTTACATTTTCTTTGGCCAAGATGTTTTCTGGCTCTTTTCTTTTTTTGTTGATACCCTCTGCATTACAGTGCATTATTTCAAGTCTTTGTTTGGTACGGCCAGACGTTCTAATGTCAGGCCCTCTGGCTCCGCAGGACATCTGAGAAGGACCTCCATTAGTTGTGGTTAGACCCTTACGAGGCATAATGCCCGGCACTGCACCTGCCTGGGGGTCCAGAGCAGAGCGAGCACCATAACATGTAGTAGTTGTCGACATAATTCACGGCGTAATTGCGTGGCATCCTGATTTCTGTGGTGCGCCTCCTGGTCGGCTGCCTCCGTCTTCAGCACTTATCTTTTGCCTGCCTCGCATCCTGTGTTCACATTGTTTACCAATGGTACAAACTCGTACGTCATGATTGTTTGATTGTTAGTTCTGTGTACCAGTGTCCACTAAATCGCCGTGTACTGAAGAATATCCTGCTCTAGAGAATCTTTCCTTCTGGCTGATAACTGAAATACGTTGATCTCTTGAATCCGTTGAGGCATTCCACTGCCGGAACAAAACAAACTAATAGAAAATACACATTTCGCCTAACGGGCGGAAAGAAGGAACACCATCTTGCCCTATCTTGCCAGTGGAATAAGAATGGGAGATGTTAAAATCAAGCATTTTAAATACTGCAAAGATAACATGTGGAACCACGAAAAAACGCAAAACACGGATAAAGAAAATAACAAGGTGGTGGAACGTAGAAGTAAAGAAAGCTGTAAAAGACAAAAAGGGAAAAAATATAAAAAGTGGTCGAAGAGCAAACAGGAATGTGATTACATAGAATATAGAATAGCGAGAAGGCAAGTGAATAGAATAGTAAAGAGAGAAAAACAAAAAGACTGGGAGGAGTATGGAGAAACTCTAAATAAAAACTACAAGGAGGCAACTAGAAACTTATATAAAAAGATAAGTGCAATGAGAACCAGAGGAGAACTTTTTGACCCAACAGAAATAATTAACAACGAAAATGGAGAACCAATAAGTGAAGCAAAAGCAAATCCTAATAAGATGGAAACAGTACTTCGAACAACTTCTCAACATCCCATCAGATGTCACAGGAATTCAAGAAACCGACACAGATGCCACCGAAGAACTAGAACCAGACATGCTGAAAGAAGAAATTATAGAAGCCGTCAGATTAGCCCCATTGAACAAATCACCAGAACAAGATGAAATACCAAATGAACTAATTAAAGCAGCAAGAGAACTTGGAACAGCGTGGTTACATAGACTATTCAACCACGTTTGGGTAGAACAACAGACACCACGAGACTGGGGAAACGCCATAATTATCCCAATTTGAAAAAAAACAAAACAAACAAAGGCAGCAAAAGAGACTGCACACAATACAGAGGCATTTCACTGTTGAGTCATACTGGCAAAATATTTAGCGAAATTCTTGAAAAAAGATTAAGAACAATTATAGAACCCCAGCTAAGCGAAACACAACTTGGATTTAGGAAAAACAAAGGATGCACAGATGCCATTTTTTCTCTTAGACAACTTATAGAAAAGACAATCGTATTCAATGAAACACTCTACTTAGCCTTTGTCGACCAAGAAAAGGCATTTGTTAGAGTAGACAGAAACAAGCTGTGGGAAAATCCTTAAAAAATATGGAGTGAGTACACATCTAATGAACCTATGTAGAAGCTTATACAACAACAGTGAATGCATAGTGAGAGCAACTGGAGGACACTCAGAACCCTTCACCATAAGATCCAGAGTACGACAAGGTTGTGTCCTGTCCCCTCTCTTGTTTATAATATATATAGACAACATATGTAAAGAAACCAGCCAAACAGAGACTGCAAGAACACCGCATGACGAGAACACAGAAGAACCATCTCCAAATCTAACTATTAGAGAACCCCTGTTTGCGGACGACCAAGCACTAATATGAATTACAAAACCACATGAATAGTCTAAACGAAATGTGTAGGAAACTGTCAACAACTCACTGACAGGCCTCATCGGGTACTTCTCTCACACCAATACAAGAATACTTGCAAGTCGTGTGGGAGGCAAAATACATAGTGCAGTTTATTGCCATTGGCTCGCTACAGCAGTGAACAGTCGCTAATGACACACATAACACTCTACCACAGAATTCTCTATCACAAATAGCTAACCACTATGCTACTTTCTATCTATGTAGTTACAACAAAAACCCTAGCTCTATTCTAAACGAGGTGTACTCGACACGTCCTGTCTCCCGTCTGCCAATCTTTACTCCAGCCGGTACACACCACGCGGAGTCACCTTCACCTTGACGCGTGTTGCCTCACCTGGCACGCTTGATGGCAAACGTGTCATGTTGAGTGTCTACTCAACTTCTCCCGCTACCACGAGGCGTGATGCTTATCGTGGTTAGAGTGCTAACTCTCTGAACCACGCCTGCGTGTCTCATGAGGGAATGGTTAACCTAACCCTATTCCCTCATCTCCCCTGCCCTTGCCTCGGGCACAGTATCCCCTCATGGCCTCTTTAAGATTACCTGATCTTCCTGGCTGAGGGGATGTGTTCAAGTCTTTGACACACACCCGCCCCTCCTGTGTTGCGTCACCAACTTTCACTCATTGGTTGTGACGCAAGAGGTTTCTAAAAAATTAGTGTCTCTAATTTTTGTCAGACTCTAGATAACCTGGCTTTGGGCATTCTAATAGACTCCTACTGACTTTTACCACAATGTAGCGAAACTTTACTTGGCTACTGGCAATCGCCACAAACTTGACTGGTTGGCGTGAGCCCTTTCTCACATGCTATATTATACTTATTAGAGGTATGTCTGAACCGGACCGTTGTCTTATAAGACCTGCCCTCACATAGTAAATTAACTTACTACCCATCCAAAGTTGACTTTCTTAGGGTCAACACATGAATTGCTTCATGTCCCCCATATAATATCTAACAACCATTATAGAAGGGTGTGTGCGATAGGCTTTACCTACATCGCTTCCGCGTGTAAAGTTCCATTTCACTGTTAAGCTAGTTTTTCGTTGTCTATTATGTCCCCTGACCCAAAGTTATCTCCCTTTGATTTACAAAAAGTGTATGTAATTTATATGTTTGTTTTCCTGGTTGTTTGGTGTTTAGGATGTAATTAATCTACTTAATCTAATTCCTACTCCTATATTTATAACTTGTATGTGTATGTATGTTAGTTTTTTTGAGTGTCATAATTTGGTTCAATGTGGCCACAAACTAGGTGCATAACACTAATTCGTGACTACATTCCCTGGTTATGAAACCCAAAATACTGTAATCTAAGTTCTAACCTATATTACAGACAATCACATTCACACTAGCACATGTTCACCAACGAAAACCAACAATCTACACAAACAAATATTAAAAGTTAAGCGAGGCAGCAGAAGAATTTGCTGACTAACCTCCCTCTCTCCTGTCTCTCTTCCATTCGTTTTCACATTCAAACTTCTGTCATACTCCTTTCACTCCTAATTCTATCATACATCTTTTATCCTTATATACCCATTCTTCTGATTATTTAAAAACCTTTGAGTAACACTGCACAGATTCGGCGCAGTTTGAGACTGTCGAGCCCAATGACTGTGCGTAAGTCGCTGCACGAGTCATCTATTTACACTATATTTACATGGATGAGACCGTGTTGATAATTTGTCCCCTTGATCTCATCGTACAGTATATTACATTAATCTAAGACTCTACACTATAACCTAGTAATCCTATTTCTATATCTCAGTATTTGATGTGTTATCTAACTTTTGTCATGCTAATTATCTGATATGTTTATCTAATCTAAGGGATGTAATCTAACTATTTCACTGACGATGGAATAAGCTAAACTATATTGCAGTTAAATGAAATATCACAATCTAAATGGTGCTATTTCTATCACTATTTTAATTTAATTTATTATGATGTAAGTTCACTTATGTAATGTAAAATGATAATACTAATAAATGGTAATGTTTGATCGATGGTATGATTTCAATACTTTTGTGGGCGTGGGTTCAGATCCCACTTCTGACACCACAATTACCCTGGCCTGTCAACAACTCACTGACAGGCCTCATCGGGTACTTCTCTCACACCAATACAAGAATACTTGCAAGTCGTGTGGGAGGCAAAATACATAGTGCAGTTTATTGCCATTGGCTCGCTACAGCAGTGAACAGTCGCTAATGACACACATAACACTCTACCACAGAATTCTCTATCACAAATAGCTAACCACTATGCTACTTTCTATCTATGTAGTTACAACAAAAACCCTAGCTCTATTCTAAACGAGGTGTACTCGACACGTCCTGTCTCCCGTCTGCCAATCTTTACTCCAGCCGGTACACACCACGCGGAGTCACCTTCACCTTGACGCGTGTTGCCTCACCTGGCACGCTTGATGGCAAACGTGTCATGTTGAGTGTCTACTCAACTTCTCCCGCTACCACGAGGCGTGATGCTTATCGTGGTTAGAGTGCTAACTCTCTGAACCACGCCTGCGTGTCTCATGAGGGAATGGTTAACCTAACCCTATTCCCTCATCTCCCCTGCCCTTGCCTCGGGCACAGTATCCCCTCATGGCCTCTTTAAGATTACCTGCTCTTCCTGGCTGAGGGGATGTGTTCAAGTCTTTGACAGAAACATAACATGAAAATTAGCACAAGTAAAACAGAGGTACTGACTATAACTAAAGAAGAAAAAGCAACAACGATTTACCTAAAAGAACAACCCTTGAAACAAGTAAAGAGTTTCAAGTACCCAGGAAGTATAATGTCATCAAATGGCAAATCAGAAGATGAGACTGAAAATAGATGCTCATTGGACAAATGGCACCAATGCTAAAGAACAAACATGTATCAATAGTTACTAAGAAAGCACTTTACAACACAATCTTTTTACCAACTCTATGTTACCAATGCCAAACCTGGACAATGACAGAAAAAGAGAAAAGAAAAATCACAACAACAGAAATGAGATTCCTGAGAAGAATACTCAATGTATCAAGAAGAGATAAGATCAGAAATGAAGAAATCAGGACTAAAGTGGGGGTTAAAGCAGCACTAGATTTTATTAGAAAGCAGCAAGTCAAACGGTTTGGCCATGCAAGTAGGTTACCAACTAACAGTATACCACAACAAGCAATGATGTACAGACCAGAGGGAAACAGAGGAAGAGGCCGACCACGTAAACGATGGACGCAGGGAATAACAGAGTCCATGGGAATATCGATACATGAAGCCCATAAGCGGGCACTCTCCCGCTGTTTATACTTCACCTCGACACTGCAAGGTACAAGAGGAACATGATGAGATGAGATGAGACTTGCCAACAAACAAGTTGTCAATTGCAGTGAGAATAAGAGTGTTGAGGTGATAGATAGAACCCATATTGTTATATGCGTGTGTAGCATGAACAATTAACAGACAAGCTGAGAAATATCTAATGGTGGTGGAAATGTGATTTTCGAGAAAAAGGCAAAGGAAGGCCATGGAAGGACAGAAAATCAAACGAGACAGTCCTTCAAGAAAGAAATGAAAAATGGAGATTGATTGGAGAAAGTAGACATAGACAGCCAAGAATTTTTGGACATCTTATGAGGAGAAATGAACTTAACTATTTAGTGATAACTGGCAAACTTGATGAGCAGAGAGTAAGAAGAAGACAAAGGGATAAATACCTTGATGGTTCGACAGCATGGCATGGTCGGGACAAGAACACAGACCTGATTCGGGGCTCTGGTGACGTGTGAGTTGACGGGCCATGATCGCATACGCCTTTCGGCAAGGTACTTGATAACAATGATGATGATGATGATGATGATGATGAAGATGATGATGATGATGATGATGATGATGATGATAATGAAGATGTTGATGATGATGATGACACTTAAAATCAGAAACCAGTGAAATCTTCTTATAGGGACTTGTGAACAATGGTAGGTAGGTGAAATCGCCCCTATATTACCAGGACACTAAGAGGGGAAGCAAAGAACAGAAGCCCTGTAATTTCAAATGAATTACGTAAAAAACGTCACAGGAAGGTTGGTTTATGACTGGCTACTTCACACCGTACAAAATACCAGCCTACTTTCAACCAAATATGAGCAGGCCTACAAAGGGATGTTAGCATGCCTTTTTATAGGCCAATACTCCACTAGGAGTCAAATAAACATATAAACAAGAAGGGGGTGTTGGGGTGAGGAGAACAGAACATACAGTCTGTCTAGCCTGTCGTCTTCACCGAGAATGTTGAGCATGAGGACGGAGCATGTATGAGAATGTCCGGAGTGTTGTGATGTCGGTTCCTCTCTTAACTCAACTCCAAGAATGCACCAAATCGGTTCAAGAAATAAAACAAATACGTCACTTAACATGCATAGGACCATTTCAAGGCCGTGTGCCGGCCCCATTGTCTTATACACTTGTTGAGTTGAGTTGAGCTAAGAAATGACATCACTGCACCCAGGACAGTGCCATACGCGCTCCGACCCCTCGTTCAACAGCCAGTGAAGAGTCACATTACCAATCGTTCCCACCGCCATCTGATTGCAAGTTCTCCTTGTCTTCCCTCTCAGTTTTGAAATTCTACCAGAGCTCCTGCCAATCCACCGCAATCTCATACTTTCTACATACGGGTTTTCAATCTGTTCCCCCACATTCTCCACCTGTTCAAACAAGTACACGACCACTCCCCCCCCCCCCTTTGTCCATAAGTAATCTACCACCAAGAGACGCACTCCTTGCCAGCCTATCAGCCTGTTCATTCCTCCGCACTCCCGCATGGCCAGGGCAAAAAATCCACACAATTCTCACAATATGTGACCTCTGAAGCGAGGTGAGCCATTCCATAATAAACATTCCTTTCTCCGCTTTACTAAACATACTCCTTGAGTCCGTGATGAAGAGAGTGTGTTTGCAGTGGTCCCCTCTACCCAACGGAATGCCTTTGCGACTGCTTCCACCTCCATTCTCACGTTGGAGGTTGTAGCCTCATATGCCATACTCTTCTTTTTCAAGGATCGTCCATTAGCTTTCGCAATGAAACCCCAACCACTCCGTCTGTTTCCCACCACTCATCCATCAGTATAGATGACTATGTCACCTTGATGTATATTACTCTAGACCAGTTGTTGCACCTCAAATTTTGTGCGGCCCTTTGACCATTCTCTGCACCCACGAACCAGTGTTACTATTACATTGTGCCAGTCCGTCCTGTCTGCCGGTACTTCACATTCAGCCCACTCTTTTTCACGATTGATGGTCTCTAGATCACACACCTGACGTATTGATATTTCTGCCTGTGCCATGCAGGACCTGCCTCGTTTTAGTCTATGATCTTTGACCATATCCATGGCTTCATGCAGGGGGTGATTCTTATCAGCAGCAACGCTCAGGTACCATTTGGCTTGAGAGACCCTATGCCTATCCGCCATTGATGGTAGCGCCAGGATATGCCTCATGCATATAACTGGTGTGTCCTTTGTGCACCCCAGGATCACCCGCATGGCCGCATTTTGTATGCGCTGCATTTTTTCAAGCTGGCTCTTCGATACTGCCATAATCCCCACACCATACTCAATAAAAGAAATTATTAACTGCAGAAAGAGCATGTAAAGCATCCTCTGCTCTACCATGGTTGCTGCCATCACCCTCAATGCATAGTCTTCACCACCAAAGCCTCCACATGATCTTTAAAAGTCATACAATTGTCAAAGATGATACCCAAGTATTTAAGTTTACTCTCTCTACTAATAGGACATCCATTCAGTATAAATATTGGTTGTCGTGACTAAACAGTCTCAAAATATTGTTTGTCGGGACTAAACATCCTCAACATATTGGTTGTCGGGACTAAACATCCTCAACATATTGGTTGTCGGGACTAAAGTCTCAACATATTGGTTGTTCCGACTAAACAGTCTCAAAATATTGGTTGTCGGGACTAAACAGTCTCAAAATATTGGTTGTCGGGACTAAACAGTCTCAAAATATTGGTTGTCGGGACTAAACCGTCTTTAACATTGTAAACATACTGTATAATGTTTGACTGATTCAGTGCCGAAAGATAATATATAACCAAATGTGACTTCCCATTTGGATTTCTATTGTTTACATGTCCACAGCATGACCGCAGTTCCACTAGTTGTATCCATAATTTAACAATGTTTAAGGGGGTCCACTTCATCATGGGCACAAATGACCCACTTGCCTTTGGGCAGTCTGGTACCCTGGCCTGTCCGTCACTGAGCAGTGTTATGTGGTTAGTGTCCTGATTTACCAAGACAGTGGACCAACTCAGTGGTATGATTCTGTTCCCAGACATGTACGTCTGCGACGTCGACCCAGCCTCTCGGGGTTATCATCATCATCGCGTACCTTTCAAAGTGGCCCAGTGTGCATGTCTCTCCACAGATATATCGATCCTTAGTGTTATGGATTGTCTCTCTGGCCGAGGGGTTACACCACTTTCTCCGTAATCCCGTTTATCACGCAGTCTCGTAGCGGGCGAGAACTGGGAGCGGTTCGTCCCCCGCTGGTGACTTGCGGGATAACTGAGCCGGCCGCTCAGAAAGCAATGGCAAACTACTGAGCGTAATCTTGCCAAGAAATCAACAGACAGCTGAAAGATGCTGCTGTTGACAGATGTCCTGTAAAAAAGGATATGCGAATTTAAAAAAAAAAGTGTTCTGGATCAGTTCTAGCACCCGCAAGACCGGCGCTTAACTATAATACTTTAATAACAGCATTCAAAATGGCGCCATCCACGACAGCTGGCTATATAGTTATTTAGTTCCAATTTCCAAATCCTGGAAAAATACATTATTAGCGGGTACAGCATCATTAGCGTGCAGAACACAGTAGGCATAATTGTGGCGCCAATGATTACCAGGATGATAGCTCGAACTCGAAAAGACTAATAGAATGTCTACCACACTGGGAGGATACAGCCAGAATACACAGAAACATGATGGGATGATGCGGTTTTTGCATATGACACATAAAGGCTTTAAAACCGGTATCAAATATGCGTACCTGCCATAGATCTGTTTGACACGCACAACAAAGTTCAATTTCATCAACTGATGCTTCTACTGCTGGAGTGTAGTCTCTACCCATTCCTTGTCAAGTGGATATCCGCCTCCCTGCATGAAAGGAAAACTCTACTCAAATACTCAAATGTGGCAGCTGGTCGTTAGACCTGATCGTAATTAATCCAGGTTTGTCCCAAGTTTCTCGTCTACACGATTAGGATCACTCGGAAACTTTGTGTGTGTGTGTCTGCCTTTTCTCGCTTTGAACTCAAGCTTAGTCCTTAAATGTGATACTACCTTTAGTGCACTGGACAGATTTTTGCGTGTGGATTAGATTTCCCTATTACAAATGTCCATCGCCATAAGGCAAATTCACTCCGACTTCTGAGGTACATTTTAGTCTAACTGACCGGTGTAGGTGTTGAACCTGCTATCTCGGCATCAGCATACCAGAAGTTTAAAGACTAGCTCTCTTATCTATTCAACCATGCTGACATCCACTGGGACAAAGTTAAATGGCAAGGGCAGAACCCTCTCATACCATACAGTATCCTGGTGTACAGGCAGGGAAAAGACCGAGTTAGTGTCACTCAAGAGATATGACAAGAAGTAGATCAGATATCATCATGGAGCAGAAACTCAAGTGCAACTTTCAATCCATCCAAAGCGACCATAACTTGGTTCTCACTGAATGATCGTGCTGTCAGCACACCCATGCCAACAGTAAAACTCTGCGGATAGGACACCCTGAAAGAATCAGCATTTTGAAATATTTGTTTGTGAGAATCGACCAGTCTGAAATTCAAGAATCACATAGACCACATCATAACCAAGGCCAGGCAGTCTGGCAGCAATGAAAGTGATGGCCGCGACGCATCATAAACAATGACTACAGGTGAGGCTGTACCAGGGACTGATACTCTCTACCAATGGAGGTCAGCCTGGCAGAATGGATAAGAGCGCTTGTTCCTAAACATCCAGTGTGCTGATGCCGAGGTAGCGGTTTCAACCCCTACACCTGTCAGTTGGATTAAAATATTGACTTCTCGTTTTAGACATGGGGACGTAAATTACAAGTATCTCAGAAGTTGGAGTGGGTTTGTCTGATTGACAAGGGACATAGGTAATAGGGAAAGCTAATCCACACGCAAAAATCAGTCCAGTACACTAGAAGTAGTAGCACGTATATGAATTACTCTTAAGTGTAAAGTGAGCTAACACACAGGAAAATACAACAACAAAAACTCTCCACCAAGGTATACGACCTGTCCATTCTGACAGCAAATGTCACACAAACAAAAATACTAGAACACATAGACAATGAGTCACGTAGATCATCCTTAGATGGACAAGAGATACATCTTGTCGAGCCAGGATATAACTTATCGACTTTCCCTCTATGGTTAGCAGAATAAACATGACCAGAGCATGTGATTACCTTAAAGTGAAGGCCGATACTCGACACCCACTTGTCACTGCCCTGCTAGCACCTAAAGGAAATCAACTGAAGCAGGGGCAGATTGCTGAAGAAGCCACCTATCTAGTATGCAGATCCATGGATATCAATCTTGGAAGGGAGTGGATATCAGTGCCAGCATATATCTGTATTACTATCTCTGTCCATATCAGTCTTATAGAAGCCTCAGACAGCAAGATCCCGCTACAGTTGACACTGAGGTCAAAGCACTAGATCATGAAAACATTGGAGAGGGTGATGCAGTGTGCCTATTCTTGGCTCTGTAGTCCGGAATAGTAAGTGGGCGTTCTCAGCAAGCCGGAGTTACAGAACTGTCAAGGAAGCAAGTGGTGCTTTTGCCTTGGCAACAAGCAGCTTTACTATGGAAACATTGGCTGGAACCAATGCCCTGAATGTGCTAAGTACACAAAAATATTCACTGAATGCATACTGATCGACTCAATGAACTTGCTCAACGAGACTCAGACTGGCCTTGTACGACATGCGTGGCTTGACACACTCTGCACATCATGATTAGTCAGACAAAATTTCATCTATGTACCGGAACACTCAGACGTGAAAGGCAATGAGCTAACCGATAGTATGGCGAACACGAGTTGATTGCTGCTTTCTTTTAAAATAAAGGAAAAGAAAAAGAAGAAGAAGAAGAAGAAGAAGAAAAAGAAGGAGGAGGAGGAAGTGGAGAAGAAGAAGACGATGAAGAAGAAGACGATGACGACGACAGCACCATGGACAGCAGCTGCGGCAGAGGAGAAGAAGAAGATGAAGAAGCAGGAGTAGGAGAAGGGGAAGAAAAAAAAGAAGAATGAGCAGAAGAATAAAAGCACTTCTTCTTTCTTGTTTACACTCAGACCACCACATTTATGGTCTCTACTAAAAGCAGTAGACAGTTCGTACAACACAATACTTGAACTGAAAGTCTTAAGACACACAAATCTGACACACTGTTTAATATTTCTATGATCTCAGAAAACCAATAATCTGTGATTCTTTATTTACAGAAAAATGACTACAAATCTACATAAAGTCTAAACGAATGTGTGTAATAAACATAATATGAAAATTAGCATAAGTAATACAGAAGTAATGACCATAACTAAAGAAGAAGGAAAATCAATAAAGATTCATCTTAAAGAACTTCCCTGAACCAAGTAAAGAGCATCAAGTACTTAGGAAGTACACTATCATCAAATGGCAAATCAGAAGATGAGAGTGAGAACAGATGCAATAAGGCAAACCAACTCATTCGACAAATGACTTAAGAACAAACATGTATCAGTCGATACTAAAAAAGCACTTTACAACACAATCTTTCTACAAACTCTATGCTACCAATGCCAAACCTAGACAATGACAGAAAATGAGAAAAGAAAAATTACAACAATGAGATTTCTGAGAAGAATACTCAACATATTGAGAAGAGAGAAATGAAGAAATCACGACTAAAGTTGGGGTAATAGCAGTACTAGATTTCATTAGTAAACAGCAAGTGAAATGGTTCAGCCATAGAACTAGCCTACTGACTGACAGTATACCACAACAAGCAATGATATACAGACCAAATGGGACCGGAAGAAGAGGCTGACCATGTAAATGATGTTCGGAGGGAAAATTTCAATATATAAAACCCATAAACAGCCCCTCTCCCGTTTATACTTCACCTTAACACCACTAGGTACAAGAGGAACGAGATGAGATGATTAAGATATTAATAATATCTCTCCCTGTTTGAATTTTGTGTGTTCTTCATAAATGAGCCAAATCCCATGTTCTCTCTATATTTTCAGCCATTTAAATAAATTTACAACTGCAAGAAGTTAAATGGAATATACATATCTGAATCTATTTGTAGCCTGATCATAGTTACCTGAATAAATTAATTAGTCACAGTTACCTGAATAAATCAATTAGTCAGTTACCCAAATAAATTAATTAGTCATTTACCCATATAAATCAATTAGTCAGTTACGCATATAAATCAATTAGTCACAGTTACGTGAACAGATAAATTATTTAGGTATTTGAATAAATCAGTTAGTCACAGTTACCTGAGTAAATCAATAATTTGTTATCTGAAGATAAATTATTTAGGTATTTGAATAAATCAGTTAGTCACAGTTACCTGAGTAAATCAATAATTTGTTATCTCAATAAATCAATTATTCAGTTACCTAAAGTGATAAATTATTTAGTTACTTGAATAAATATTTTCATAGTTAGAGAGGTTGAATCCACTTCACTGTCTCGGATGAGAGACTTGGAAGTTAGAATTGGCAAGGCCAGATATGAGAGGCACATCAAGAGAATTAGGGGCTCGTCAACCAACACAGAACTGGCACTATTAGCCGTCGGACGCTGATGCATATGTTGGGGGGAGGATCTGAGCACCCATCGACTTGTCCAGAGTGCTATAATGATACCAACAGATAACCAACTAACTAACTAACTAACTAACAAACTAACTAACTATTCAGTCACCTGAATAAATTAATAATTTGTTCTCTGAATAAATTAGTTATTAAAATTTATCTGATTAAATTAATTGTAAAGTATTCTGAATTATTATTTATTCAAAGCTATCTACAAACATCAATAATTCATTTATTTAAAGAAATCAATTGTACCTTATTATCTGAATAAATAAACCATGTACAGTTATCAGAATAAACCTATTCAGTCATCTGAATCAATTTCTTCAAGCACTATGTATATGAACAATTTATCTGGAAATGCACAATATGTTATCTGTTGACAGTCAGCAACAATAAAGTTCCCTGTTTCTGTTGATATAATAAATAAATCTGCTGTCGGTTTACATAAAACAAAAATGTTATCTGTCGGTTGAGGATGATGATATGTTATCTTTTCATAAGTCGACAACAATGCTGACAAAAATAAACAGCAGTGTTATCTGTTGACAAGACACAACAAATTTATTTGTTGACAAAATTCAACAGTTCTCTGTTGACAAAATACAACACAGTTCTCTGTTGACAAAATATAACAAAGTTATCTGTTGACAAAACACAACACAATTATCTGTTGACAAAATACAATAGTTACCTCTTACACCATACAATACTTATCCATTGATAAATTGCAAGACAGTTTATCTGTTGATATAGTATAATAACATTGATAGAAGAAGAAAACGTACAATATGTTGACACAAGACAGGAATATGTTAACAGGTGACAGTAAGGCAATTAGTTGTTTACAAAAATAATATAACACCGGCCACCTTTACTTCCCAAAACACATCCTTGTATCAATCACAGGCTGGGTCAACCAGGGAGGTTATGTCCACACAAGATCCCCCTCAATGGGGATGCGAGCACATGATCACCGGGCTGGCCACTGTAGCTCCATTATATTGAATAACCTGACACGATTTAAGGTGACATGATCAATGCCGCAGAAGAATAGACCAGGTCACCAGACTGCTGAATACAATATATGATACTGCAGATATACCTCCTGAATTATGTAATTTCTATATTTATTGCAATCCTGAAGAAATCAGGAGCCTTGGAATATGATCAACATCGAACAATTAGTATAATGAGCCACATCACGAAGAGTTTGCTAAGAATCATCAAGCAAAGAGTTAGGAAGAAAATACAACTTGAAATAGGAGAACAATGTGGATTCATAGAAGGCAAGGGTATAGTAAATGCTGTGTATATACTGAGAACATTCACTGAACATTCTATAGAAGTAAACAAAGATCTATATCTTTGCTTTATTGACTACACAAAGGCTTTCGATAAAGTAAGGCTTTTCAACATAATAAAGATGCTTGCAGATCTACAAATTGATGGTAAAGACCTTAGACTTGTAAAAAACATATATTGGAAACAACAAGCTGAATGCCATAAAGACTGATAATGAAGTATGTCAATATCAGCCTATTAAGAGATGTGTGCAACAGGGACGTGTATTGTCTCCAGATCTGTTTTCCCTATACAGCAAAAATATGTTTAGAAATTTAGAAGATATGAGAGGAATCACCATTAGGGGACGTAACATCAATAACATTAGATATGTGGTTGATACAGTATTGATTGCAGACAATGAGCAGGGTCTGCAACATTTAGTAGATGCGGTTGTTGCACACAGTGAACAACTAGGGTTAGAATTAAATTGTAAGAAGACACAGATTATTGTCATCACAAGGAAGAAAGAAATGCCACAATGTAATATAGTATACAGATAAATGGGAATATTCTTAAACAAGTGAATTGGTACAACTATCTCGGAATAGTCATAGCATCTGATGGGAGGTGCCTTGAAGAGATTAGAAAAAGAATCGACATGGTGAAGGTAGCCTTTTGCAAGATGGAAAACATAATGTCCAATAAAATGTCAATTACAACGAGGAAAGAGTGTTGAAGTGCTACATAGAACCTGTACTTTTGTATGGATGTGAAGCGTGGACAATAAGCAGACAAGCTGAGAAAAATCTAATGACAGTGGAGATCTGGTTTCTAAAGAAAATGCAAAGAATACCATGTACAGACAGTAAAACCAATGACCAAGTCCTACAAGAAACAAATGAAAATCGTAAAGTGATTAGACGTAGTCAGTCAAAATATTTTGGACACATTATGAGAAGAAATAAATTGGAGAAGTTGGTGACAACTGGCAAGATTAAGGGAAAAAAACTAGGAGAAGGCAGAGAAGTAAATAGCTAGATGGCTTGGTCACGTGGTATGGTCGCAACAATAACACAGAGCTGATCCACACCTTTGGTGATCGTGTGAGATGGTGAAACATGACTGCCCAAGCTGGTCGACATGGCACATGACGATGATGAACCAGGCTACGATTCAGCACAGCACACACAGAGTGGCTGGGATCAAGTCCAGGCTGGTCATGTGTCCCTCACAGCTTTCAGGAATTTCACTCTCAACAGCCTGCAACCCAATACTAACTGTCACAGAAATGAGGAAGACATGAAGGAAAACAGAAGCACACAATTGCCTATAATACAAATCTGCGTCGACTGAAACAAGTTTCTAGGGAAAGCAATAAACATTTAGGTATCAAGAATCATGCTAGATAAGCCAAAACTTAATGTGTAAAGAAACTGTTGTCTTTCAAATTTACTGGCTTACTTGTCCAATGATTGAGTTCAAATCTTCAGTTCATGAAAGAGTTCCCCATAATACATTTATGTGATTAATCCAGCTTTGTAAAAAATGAGATTTCTCTAAAGTGAAACAAAAAATGTGATAAGGAAGGGAGTTGAACCTCTTAATATACATTGTCATAAATTAATATATAGAAAGTTCTATAACAAGATATTTTACAATCTGGGATGATAAACTTCAAATCAACTGACATCAATACACTGTACTACACGCAAACAAGTTAGGGAAGCTGCATTGCAAATCATATAATAAATCAAGTGAAATTAAGCTAACTTGGCAGGACCAGCCTATGCTCCAATGAGGGATAAAGGACACAGCAGCAGAAGAAGTTAACATACATCAATATCATCATCATCACAGAAGCCATGGCTATAAAGATGAGCCAGGGGGAAAGCAACAATCAACTGGCTTGATTCTATCAACTGTATACCACACAAACACAACACAGTCCAGGCAATGCATCTGACTCCAGATCAAAGCCTTCAAACAACAAATCAACTAACAGCAGTATATTTAACAATGTGGAAACAAGTCAATGAAGACGCATTACAAATAATACACTAAATAAAGTAAAATTAAGTTAACAGAATAAGTAACACTGTAGTCTACCAGGCAAGCTGTAAGACGTTACTAAGGAGGGCTGGCATACAGAAGGTCACCACATCACTTACAGACTAATTTAACTGCAAGATCCAGCCAATCAAGAACAAGTCTAGTCATGGCTGAATGGACAAGAGCACTAGTTCTGAACATCCGGATTGCTGATGCTGAGGTAGGGGGTTAAATCCTTACATCGGCCAGTTGGAATAAAATGTTGACTTCTCATCCTTGACTTGGCGATGTAAATCAGAAGTATCTCTGAAGTGGGAGTGGGTTTGCCTGATGGTGAGGGACACTGGTAATAGGGAAAGCTAATCCACATGCAAAGTTCAGCTCAGTGCTACTAGAAGTAGCGTGTTTGAGTTTAAAGTGAGCGAGCCCACAAAAAAAAAAAAAAAAATGAAACCAAAAAAAAAAAAGTCTGAACATAAAGAAAGAAGAATAACTTTCCCAACAAAGGTGGTGGAGTGACCAGTTTCCTTCTTTGACACCTTTCCTCAACAAACAATTTTCAGAAAATTGATTGGTACACATTTTTATAAGGCTGTGTTGAGCCCTGAGCTATGTTGACCCCAGATAAAAAAATATACAGTTAAAATTACATATACAGTAGTTATTATATTTATTAAACATAAAGAAGTAATAATAATTGTAATGAGATTTTAAAAAAATCTGGCGTAATCATTTTTCTAGGTTATTCTTTTGGACATGCAACTCTTCAATAGTATCACATTATACATTTACAACAGTTATTATATTTATGAAACATAAAGAAGTAGCAAGAACTGTAATTAGATTAAAGAAGAAAAAGTCTGGCACAATCATTTTTCTAGGTTGTTCTTTTGGACATGCAACTCTTTAATAGTGTCACATTATACATTTACAACAGTAATTATTTTTATGAAACATAAAGAAACAAGAATTGTAATCAGATGTAAAAAAAAAATCTGGCACAATCACTTTTCTAGGTTGTTCTTTTGGATATGCAACTCTTCAATGGTATCACATTATATAGCACACAAAACGGTTAAATTACAACAAAAATAGAATATAACAATGTGATAAACCACTAATACAATAAAGACTAGGGTCAAGCAAGGGGAAAAAATAACCGGGTTTGGGCAGAATAAGAGAACACAATTACAATATCTTCTTGTGAAAATACAATGGAAGCTGGTTGGTTGTAAATTCTTTGTGAACTTTAACCCTTGAGTCCAATGCATTGGCGTTCATGTACAACCCTGAAAAGGTCTTGCATCTATAAGAATGAGGATAGTGTAGAGACTTTTCTCCGGAGCCAGTAACAACGTACCGTCTCTATGGAGAATGTTGCAAAACTCTCCAAACAATGTACCATCTCCAGGGAGAATGTTGCAAACCTCTCCAAACAATGTACCATCTCCTGAGAGAATGTTGCAAACCTCTCTAAACAATGTATCATCTTCTGGGAGAAAGTTGCAAACCTCTCCAAACAATGTATCATCTCCTGGGAGAATGTTGCAAACCTCTCCAAACAATGTACCATCTCCTGGGAGAAAGTTGCAAACCTCTCCAAACAATGTACCATCTCCTGGGAGAATGTTGCAAACCTCTCCAAACAATGTACCATCTCCTGGGAGAAAGTTGCAAACCTCTCCAAACAATGCACCATCTCCAGGGAGAATGTTGCAAACCTCTCCAAACAATGTACCATCTCCAGGGAGAAAGTTGCAAACCTCTCCAAACAATGTATCATCTCCTGGGAGAAAGTTGCAAACCTCTCCAAACAATGTACCATCTCCTGGGAGAATGTTGCAAACCTCTCCAAACAATGTACCATCTCCTGGGAGAAAGTTGCAAACCTCTCCAAACAATGCACCATCTCCAGGGAGAATGTTGCAAACCTCTCCAAACAATGCACCATCTCCAGGGAGAAAGTTGCAAACCTCTCTAAACAACGCCAGGGGGACTGTTGCAAAGCTTCCCTTCCCCCAACCCATAAACCAGTGCAGTGGAGTGTGCAAGACTGGTACTGGAACTGGACATCTGGGAAGGGGCATGTCAGGATGTCACCAGGTCATGATTCAGCATATCACACATGGACTGGTGGGATTAAGTCTGGCTGGTTAATGTGTCCCCCCATGAGTCTTAGGTGTTTCATTGGCACCAAACTAATCACACAGCCAGGGGGAAATATGGAAGTAAATATCAATGCTAGGAGAAAACAACATGAGACATATTTCAAAGAGCAGCACTAGATGAAGAAAGTAAAAATCGAAGACCAAACTAGACATCTGAAAAATTCAAACCTGTAAGTTCACCGGGATTCCAATATGTCGCCTCAAAATGATGATCACAATTTGCTTATGGAAAAAGTATACTTCCATCCATAGACAGCAAAAAAGGTGTCATTTGCCACCTAAACAGCAAAAGCTATGGGTTTGGCTATTTCTGCTGACCTTCTGTGAGGGTTAATCCATAACTGTAACATTATTTCCCTCAGTGATATGACCCTGAGATTTCCCAGATCTTGACAGACGATAGTTTGTAAAATAGAGTTATACCTCTCCACAACACACAGCCTGGGTTGAATTTAGAGACCATGTGTTGTCCATGTAGCATGATCCCTCTCTCGGCCTGTCTAGTTTACTCCAGAGGAAAGGTAACACTAATATGCCTGGAACAAGACAATATACAGAAGCTGCCGGATCAGCAAAGCAATATTCTAACTGTTCGCCTGTCAGAGCTTCCAACCTAGACCTCTTGCTGACCAAGGCTTAATGCCTAGTCTGCCTTGCAATTATATTTAGTCTTTAGGTTGTATTTCCTCGCAGTAGGTTAAGGATCAATTAATTAGTACTGACAGAAGGCAACATTGTTTACTTTTATATGAAGAAAACCAGCGTTAGAAGATGATTTAGTTTTGCATCTATTTCTAAATGTCATGAGGTTTTCCTGGCAGTCTCTGTGGTGAAGGTGTTACAAATGCGATTCATGATCCCACATACTATGTTTTAAACACAGCTGCAAGCGATTTGGAAGCAGAACGTTTTATGCTGGTTTCCCTAAAATGGTATCAGTGCCGGGCATTCAGAAAACAATGGCAAACTAATGAACGGAAACTTGCCCAGGAATCACAAACAGTCAAACAATTCTGGAGTTGACTGCTATGTCCTGTAAAGGATATGCAACTAACTAACTTTCCTGGCAAATAGTTACAAAGTGTATTCCTTTAGCGAATTTAAACACAGACGCCATAAATAAAATATTGCACGATTTCTTGCCTGGCATATTTCACTGCAAGGTCAGCGATGATATACATCGTATTTCAGTCAAAGTATCATTCACTGTTTCACATAACATGATACACATCTCTGCAGTATGCATTTGATGAGATGCAGCGAAATATGCCAGACAAGAAATGTGACTATTTTAATTATGGTGTGTGTATTTAAGTTACCACATGGTTAAAAAAAAGTTAGCTGTGTGTCCTTTACAGAACATTACAATCAACCCCTGCATTTATTGATTATTTATGATTTACTAGTCAATTTTTACGTTCAGTAGTTTGCCATTGCTTTCTGAATGGCAGACACCTCATACCATTGAAATCAACACAAAGTGATCTGCTCCTAAATCGCCCGCTGCCAATTAAAGAACTTGAATCTGCTATGTCATGGAATTGAAAACTGCATTTCACTAACCCCTTCGCCACAGATGCCAAACTACAACATGTAAAAATTATTGTTAATTTTTACATTCAGTATTTTGCCATTGCTTTCTGAATGGCAATGACCTAAAATAACACAAAGTAATGCAGCTTTACAGAACAGAATTATGAAAAACACGGGACGTTGTGGCGACTAGCTTTCACCAGCAAACAGATACATACACAAAACACAACATATAATCACAGAGGAGACCCTCCGGTGACTACATTAAGGCATAAGAACTGGATGAGAAGAATCAAAAGATTTAAAAAATGAGAACAATGAAGAGACAATGAAAATGAAAAACAAATTTTTTTGGGTGTTACTTATCTCAGAATCCCAGGCTATAATACAAACATGAATTTCACTTTGATACTCTTATATAGACAGCTATGGGAGTCTGTGGTGTCATGGACACCTGTCCCATGTTTTTCGTAATTCTGTTCTGTAAAGCTGCATTACTTTGTGGCATTTTATATTGTTCAAATTTCCACAGTTTTACTGCAGTTTCACTAATTTTATACAAACTCTAACATTGTACAGTAATCAAATTACAACTTATACAGGAAAATCATGAACCTTAACTAACTACTAATTGACTACAGACATTCTCACGTGGGCCCTAATGCAAACGAAGAAGACGTTATAACTGTAATGTTTCAAAAGTCAGTACCCACATGCTGTAAGGTCAGACGCTTGATCATAATAACCACAAACAAACAAGTTCACCTTAAGCTGAAGGCAGGTCAGCATGGCCAAATGTATAAGAGCTCTCGCTCTAAATTTCTGGTGTGCTGATGTCGAGGTTACCAGAAAATGTACTGGGAAGTAAACAGGGCTGGAGCAACATTGATCACATCACACATTAAGTATTGGTCTATATAAATATAGATCTAGAACCACATATTAAGGCTTAGAAAAAGGTAGTTACTTTTTTTAAACATATAATTTCATGGACTTCTATTCAAGAAATGTGAACTCTTCGCTATGTTTCTTTTGTTCATTTGTTTGTTTTGAACTCGAGCGTGGTCAATGCTAGATGATATTTGTGTGTGGGCTAGCTATCCCTATTACCTTGTATACACAGGTTTAGATATCCTTGTCAGTGATACAGAGTTTGTGTACTGTATCGAGATTCTCCTTGTGTGATATATGGGAGGAGTCTGGAGCGCTTATGGAGATATCCATGTGCAATGAAAGTGGTGCTTGACAGAAACCCCTGGACTGCCCGCTGTCAGCTCTACACAAGTCACTTTATCAAATCATCGCTCCCAAATGGAGGTCAGCATGGTCAAATGGATAAGAGCACTTGCTCTTAAACTTCCGGTGTGCTGATGACATGGTAGCTCGACTAGAATGGTAGTTCGACTAAAATGCTGACTTCTCATTCTTGACTTGGGGACGTAACTTACAAGTACCTCCAGAAGTTGGTTTGCTTAATGGCGAAGGACACTGGTAATAGGGAAAGCTAATCCACAAGCTAAATCAGTCCGGTGCGATAGAAGTAATCACATGTGTATGGACTACACTTGAGTTCAAAGCGAGTGAACGCAAAATAATACCATCCTCCATTCACAACATGAACACTTGTACAGGAATTGCCTGCACTCAAGGTAAAATTAGCTATGTCCTCACCAAATACCCTACTCTTTTCAACAACAGGCAATAACCTTTGACCTTGGATTTCTGGGGCTAGGAACAGCCACCCTTCATATACATGGAATCTGCGCTATCATGAGAAGGTAACTCAGCAGTTTTGAGATAGCCACACGCAAAAAATCTTCATTATTACAGAAATGTGCAGCAAAAAATCTCCACGATTACACAAATGTGCAGCAAACAAATCACATCATACACAAAAATCTCCACAATTACAGAAATACGCAGCAATAAAATCACATCACACAAAAATCTCCCTGATTACAGAAATATGCAGCAATCAAATCACATCACACAAAAATCTCCCTGATTACAGAAATATGCAGCAATCAAATCACATCACACAAAAATCTCCCTGATTACAGAAATAAGCAGCAATCAAATCACATCACACACAAAAATGCAGAAAACATCAGCTCTGAATAAACAAACTACTGGTTACCAGAAGCGACTTGAAACATGCCCATAAGCATATACTCTCCATTAACAGATATGAATATATCTGAGTATCATTTGAATATTAATTACCCTCTTTGCCCACTGATTGGACACACATCTAACATGTTCACACAATTAATATCTGGTACTTATTACGGTTTCTATTTTGCTTCTTGACTTTGTACATAATGTCTTGTAGTCTCAGTGGGTGTATGAATAAACCTAACAATATGAATTGTAAAAAAAAAGTTCAGTTTCATATCCTTTACAGGACGTCACAGTCAACACCAGCATTTTTTGCTGTTGTGATCTCTTGACAAGTTTACGTTCAGTAGTTTGCCATTGCTTTCTGAACGACCGACTCCCATACCAGTCTGTAAAAAACGAACGCAAGGTGGTCTGCTGCCAAATCGCCTGCAACTGTGTTTTGAACGCGAGTATGCAGGATTACGAACTGCGCCCATAACCCCTTCACCACGGAGCCGGATAACATTATGAATACATCACATATAATTATCTACCTAATCTTATTTTCATTCAGCAGATATTGAAGTGTATGGGATGTTAACTATCTTTTGCCCAACAGTTGGACATATGACCACATAGCTGATGTCTTGTCCTAGTTCCAATACATATGTTGTTTCTTGTAATCTGTGCATAATGTCCTCAAGCCACTGAAGCTCAAATACAGCTGGATTATTAGCAACAAAAATAACACCAACAACAACAGGAACATTAAAAATACATGCACATACAAATTTATTGTAATATTTAGGCAAAACAATGGGTTTACATTTAATAAGCAAACGGGACAGATGGGGAAATAATGAAAGAAAAATAACTACCACTATTGTATTATCAATTTCTAAACCCCAGGTATTCATACCTGAAAGCTTACATCTATGTCAAGTGTTTCCATGGGACATTGCCTCTTTCACTCAATCCAGGAGGTAACATATGGGAAGGCATGTTGAGAAAAGCAGCAACTACAAACACCGAACACAGTTTTGTTCGCATAACAACTGGCTAAATATATACAAAATACCAAAGGGGAGAGTCTTATCTGAATATGTGGGTAGGTGTATATCAGCATGAATGTGTGGGTAGGTGTATGTGAGCATGAATGTAGGGGTAGGTGTATGTGAGCATGAATGTAGGGGTAGGTGTATGTGAGCATGAATGTGTGGGTATGTGTATATGAGCAAGAATGTGTGGGTATGTGTATATGAGCAAGAATGTGTGGGTATGTGTATATGAGCTAGAATGTGTGGGTATGTGTATATGAGCAAGAATGTGTGGGTATGTGTATATGAGCATGAATGTGTGGGTATGTGTATATGAGCATGAATGTGTGGATATGTGTATATGAGCATGAATGTGTGGGTATGTGTATATGAGCATGAATGTGTGGGTAGGTGTATATGAGCATGAATGTGTGGGTTGGTGTATGTGAGCATGAATGTGTGGGTAGGTGTATATGAGCATGAATGTGTGGGTAGGTGTATATGAGCATGAATGTGTGGGTAGGCATATATGAACATGAATGTGTAGGTAGGTGTATGTGAGCATGAATGTTTGGGTAGGTTTATATGAGCATTAATGTGTGGGTTGGTGTATGTGAACATGGATGTGTGGGTAAGTTTATTTGAGCATGAATGTGTAGGTAGATTTATGTGAACATGTGTCGGTAGATTTATATGAGCATGAATGTGTGGGTAGGGTTAAATAAGTATGAATGTGTGGATTCATGTGGCAAAGGATGGACAACAAACAAACAAACAAAAATCAGCAAAAGAGACTCAATTCTCGGTGGTGTTGGCAGTGAACACCTCATTCAGCTGTTGGGTAACTCTGATGAAGGTGGTCCTCCTGCTCAACTCCTTCAGCTTGGAGGCTCCCACGTACGTGCAGGTGGAGCGAACCCCACCCAGAATGTCCTGGATGGTGTCCTCCACATCTCCCCGGAAAGGAATGGTGACTGTTTTACCTTCAGATGCCCTGGAATCATGGGATAGATTGACACATGAGAGAGCACATTCAAACAGGTCTGAATCTTGTTTATGTAGTTACATATTTACTGTAACGTTTAAACATTTTTATAACAATTACATATTTTCTGTGACATGTACATATTTACATGTTAACATATACACAGCAGCAGAGAAGTTTGTGGGCATTTACAGCCCGTTCAGCGGGCCGAACCGTTCAAGAATCCAGTGGTGCCCACTCTATGACCACGAGCAGCATGACGATGGAGGTGATGGCAGTTACTCGGGCTTTCATATGGCTGGAATCACAGCATTATACCAACATGTGTGTACTAAGTGATTCAATGAGCATGATTCAGAAGGTCGAAGCTGGATCTGTACGTAGACAGTGGACTGAGTCGCTGCGGAAGTCTGTTGTTCGTAAAGTCACCTTCATCTTCGTCCCGGGACATGCGGGAGTCGAGGGAAATGAACAAGCTGATAAACTGGCTGGCTCTGCACCCCCTGTAGATGGCCAGCCCATGGATCGTGCCGATGTTATCAACGTCCTCAAAGATATGGCGAGAACAGAGGACTTTGACGTCAGTGATTCCACATCGCTGTCCAGGATGAAAGACCTGGGAGTAAGAATCGGCACGGCCAAACGCGAGAGGTACATCGGGAAAACAAGGCGCCTCATCAACCAACACAGAACTGGCACTATTAGCCACCGGACGCTGATGCATATGCTGGGGGGGGAGGATCTGAGCACCTATGGACATGTCCGGAGTGCAATGAAGATACCCCAACTGATAACTGATAACATATACACATTCACTGCAGTAGCACATTCAACCAGTTTTGAATTTTTTGATGTAGTTAAAAATACTACAGTGAATGTATTTATATTAAATAACATGTGTAAATATTAGATGTAAATATGTAGATGTCACAGAAAATATGTAATTGTTACAAAAATGTTTAAACATTACAGTAAATATGTAGATGTCACAGAAAATATGGACATTATATAGTAAATATGTAGATATTACTGTAAATAAGTAGATTATGTAGTAAATATTAAAAAAAAATTAAGTTGCATGTCCTTCACAGGAAGTAGCAGTCAACCCCAGCATTTTTGCTGTTTGTGATTCCTGGGCAAAATTTACGTTCAGTAGTTTGCCACTGCTTTCTGAACGACAGGCTCCTATACCTTTTTCGAAAAAACCAGCACCGCTGTATTTCGAACCCAGGTATACGGGCTCACAAACCGCATTTGCAAGCCCTTAGCCACAGAGACCGGTATATAGTAAATAGGTATATCATATAATAAATTTGCAGACATTACAATTAATATATAGATTATATAGTAAATATAAAGATTTTACAGTAAACGTGTAGATTATACATAGTAAATATACAGGTGTTACAGTAAATATGTAGATTATATTGTATGTAGATACTACAGTAGATATTGATATGTGGCAGTAAATATGTGAATGCTACAATAGATACATATATGTTACAGTAAATATAGTAGAATGCCGGCTGCCTGGCCGAGGGGTTAGCAGCTTTCTCCATTAACCCTGAATACTCTCGTGGTCGACATGAGCGCACAAGAATTAGAAGTGGTTCGAGTCGTGCCAGTGACTAATTAGAGTATGGTGCTGGTCGCTCGGAAAAAGCTGGCGTGCTGATGAGCATAATCTAGCCTAGGAATCAACATACAGCTGAAAGATGCTGGTGTTGACCTCAATATCCTGAAACAGGATGGAATCGCGGGGGAAAAAAAAAGAGTAAAATACTGTAGTAAAAGCATGAATGTTACATCAGATATGTAGATATTACAGTAGATTTGTATGCATTACAATTATTTATTGGGGTTACAGCGAATATGTAGATGTTACACTAAATATTTTCATGTTACAGTGGATTTGTAGGCAATTATGTAGATTTTATAGTAAATATATTACAGCAAATATGTAGATGTTACAGTGGAAATGTAGATTTTAAAGCAATTATGTAGATTTTATAGTAAATATATTACAACAAATATGTAGATGTTGCAGTGGATGTGTAGATATTACAGCAATCATGTAGATTTTATAGTAGATATGTATATGTTACAGCAAATATGTAGATGTTACTCTAAATATGTTCATTTTACAGTGGATCTGTAGATGTTAAGGCAATTATGTAGATTTTATAGTAGACACGTATGTGTTACACTATTTATGTAGGTGTTACAGCAAATACCTAGATGTTACACTAACTAGGTTGATGTTACGGCAGACGTACCTATACTCAGCCACACCTCCTGCATGTTTCGTCATGGCTGTTGCAGAACTCATGCCATAAAAGAGCTTGTATTTTTTACCATTCTTCTCGATGGTTTCCCCTCCGGACTCGGTGTGCCCTGCCAACATCCCTCCCAGCATTACAAAGTCAGCTCCCGCTCCAAAGGCTTTAGAAACATCGCCAGGGCAAGTGCAACCTCCATCCTGTATGGTAACCAATGTTGTCATTGAGCAGAATACTTAACATAGACTATTAATATGGCTTAGTTTGTCAGCTGCATGTCCTTTACAGGACGTCACAATCAAACCCAATACTCTATGGCTGTTTGTGACTTTCTAGGCAATCTTATGTTCAGCAGTTTGCCATTATCATGGCACTGTAGCTTAAGGGGTAGTGAACGCGTTTCACAATTGCTCGACACACTGAGTTGAGAGCTCAAAACCACCCGCAGATAATTTGGAAGTAGACTGCCATGTGTTGATTTGGATAGTATGAGCATTGGTTGTTCAGAAAGCCATGGCAAACTAGTAAACATAAAAATTGCCCAGTAAACCATAACGGGCACAACAAGCTGGAGTTCATTACGATGTCTTGTAAAAGACATGCAACTAACTTTTAAAAAAAGTTTGCCATTGCTTTCCGCTTCCAAACTACTGATGGCTGACCTTGAACTCAGTATGCCAGGATTGCGAAAGAATATGGCTTTACTTGAGGAAAAAATTGGAGAACTGGGTGACAAACTGGCAAAACTGATGGAAAAAGGTGCTTAAAATGAGTTCTTTACTTATGTTACATCATAATGTCTATCATTTATTTTAGAATTTTAGATCTCTGCCCTCCACTTACCAACCTTTCTCCCAGACCTTGCTCACTGCATTACCACCAACACCCTCCTAAACAGATAACTGTCACCCTCAGGCCACTTACTCCAGCTGTTTAACCCCAATTATCAAACAACCCCCCCCCCCCCCCCCCCCCCCTCCACCACTGAAATTCACCTCACCTTATTGCACCTCTGAAATGTATCTAAATTTGGTCAGCTCACATCAACCAAGCACCTAACTGCCCACCTTCTCTCACATGCTGACCATCACATTTCGTGAGTCCACCAATACTTGCAGTGGAAGTTGAAGATGTACTACACTGCATGAAGAAAGGACAGGCACCCGGTCCAGACAACATTCCATTGGAGGAAGTTGAGGCTCTAGGTGATTTTGGTATCAAAATATTGACAAAATTTCTAAATGACATCTACACTAGTGGGTACATTCCTAGTGACCTTATAAAATCCATCTTCATAGCTTTGCCAAAGAAACCAGGCACTTTAGAATGCGGAGAGCATCACACAATAAGTCTTATGAGTCACACGACATAGCTGTTACTCAGAATAAATATGAAAAGAATAAGAAACAAGATTGTTTTGTTGTTGTTTGTCCATCAAGAATGATGACCATTAATTTAATCCAGTGGGGTTGAAAATATGGAGCCGTGAGTTCTAAGATGGCTGATAAGGCCTATTTTGGCTCGAAATGTTCTTTGACAATGTAGGCAAAGAATGCTTGACGTTCCAGGAGGAGAATCTCCTGCAGTGGTTTTTCAAGAAACAAGATTAAACCATAAATGAGTGGTGTACAGTGTGGATTTGTGGATGGAAAGGGCACAAACAATGCTATATATGTTCTCAGGACACTATTAGAAAGAGCTATAGAAGTAAAAACAGATCTGTACTTATGCTTCATAGACTACACAAAAGCATTTGACAATGTGAAGCTTGACGAAATAATAACATTACTAAAGCAACTGAACATTGACGGCAAATGTCTGCGAATAATAAAGAACATATATTGGCAGCAAACAGCAGCTATAAGAATAAAAAATCTTGTAGAAATATTTCAGTGTATAAAGAACAGTAATTCACATGTCATGAGTTGTCTGCTGTATGAACTTTCAGCAGGGTGCCAGACAAGGTTGTGTATTGTCTCCTGATTTGTTCTCTTTGTACAGTGAATATATAATGAGATCTACAGAAAATATGTCAGAGATCCTGGTTGGTGGACATAATATAAATAACTTACGTTATGCTGATGACACCGGCTTGATAGCAACAAGTCAGAAGGATCTACAGGAAATGATAGATACAGTGATTGTAGAAAGTGAAAATATGGCCTTAGTTTGAATACTATAAAGACAGAAGCCATGGTGATATCAAAGAAACTGATTGTGCCTAAATGCAATTAAAGTACAGGACGTTATTTTGAGGCAAGTGCAGAAATTCAGATATCTAGGCACATGGATAACATCATGATAGAAGATGCATCACTGAGATAAAGAACAGAATAGAACAAGCAAAAACTGCATTCTATCAAATGAAGAACATTTTATACAATAAGTCACTGTCCTTGAAGGTTAGAGAAAGAGTTCATGCATGTTACTTAGAACCAGTTTTAACATAAGACTGCAAATCCTGAACTATTAGTCAACTGACAAAAAAATTCCTAGAAGCCTTGAAGATGTGGTTTTATAAAAGAATGCTGAAAATTAATTGGACAGCCAAATTGAGCAATCAGGATGTTTTAAGGGAAGCTTAGTCGCAAATGCAACTAATCACAAACATCAGAAAGAAGCATTCACCATTTTTCGGCCACAATATGAGAAGACAAAAACTGGAACATGTTGTGACAACAGGACAGATTTGCAGAAAGAGAGATAGAGGAAGACAGTGTGAGAAGATTCATGACAGTCTTGTGTTATGGCATGGAAGGGAGTCAACACACGAATTGATCATACCATCATACCATCGGAGATCACAATTTGTAGAGAGACATGATCGCCCACGCCAGCCGGCAAGGCACTGAACATGTCTCAGTATCCAGCAATAACAACACATACACAAAAAGAGGTGCAGCACATACAAAGTTACAAGTTATGGGGCAGTGAAGAGCATTTTGTGTGATATTCACTGGCACAGAAATGGAGCATGATGGGGGAACCCTTTGCCGTAAAGTTGGAACTAACTAATAACTAACTATAGTTACAAGAAACCTGTACTTAAATTAGCCCTTAATTGCATGCTTACTGATATAATATGACCACCAAGGCCGTGGGCAGCGTCTGCACACTCAATAACGGCACTGAGCTGAGGATAGCCAACCCCGGTCTTCTTCCTAGTTGTACACACCGAACCAGGTCCAATCCCCACCTTAATGATGTCTGCACCAGACAGCAGCAGTTCCTCAACCATTTCTCCAGTGACTACATTTCCGGCCTGGGAAACAAATAAAAGCTGACACATATTTTAACAATGAAAATACAATATAGCTAAAATATACTATTATGCGACAGCCATGGCAAGGCAGTGGCCAACAAGCTTCCAATCTGCCAGGTGGTAATGTTCTGATACCCAGTGAGGCAGATGTTTACAAACTGAAGTGAGCTCCCGGGTCAAACCAGCCCAAAAATGGGTACCAGGAGATGTGCTAGGCAGTAAAGGCGATACCGCCCACACAGACAGCTGATTGGTCTATACAAATCTGGGACCAGCACCATTTACTCAAAAGCATGGAAAAGGGTTCTTTAATTTTTCTCTTTAAATTATAGCAAGCAAAGTTCAGTTCACTGGCACCTTGTCAACTTGACAAACGATAGTTTTAAAATGGAGTTATACCTCTCTATAACACAAAGCCTGGGCTGAATTTAGAGACCATGTGTTGCCCTTGCAGCATGATCCCTCTCTCGGCCTGCCTAGTTTACTCCAGAGGAAAGGTAACACCAATACATCTGGAACAAGACAGCTGCAGAAGCTGCCGGATCAGCAAAGCAATACTCTGTCGGGGCTTCCATCCTCGACCAGTTGCTGACCAAGGCTTAGGGCTTGGTCTGCCCTGCCATTTAGTCTTTAGGTTGCATTTCCTCACACTAGGGAAAGGCTTGTACCCTCCCAATTGCACTCCTCCACCCGAAGCCTTTTGGCACAATGTGGGGGTGTCGTGTTTGCCGTCTCATAATAATATGTAAAATTAGTGTGTTATAACTCTTAGACATATCAAAAAACAGCAATGCCACCTTAGATCACAAGACAGCAATACCACTGTTAGACTTATCAAAAGACAGCAATACCACTCTCACACTTATCAAAAGACAGCAATACCACTCTTACACTTATCAAAAGACAGCAATACCACTCTCACACTTATCACAAGACAGCAATACCACTCTCACACTTATCACAAGACAGCAATACCACTCTCACACTTATCACAAGACAGCAATACCACTCTCACACTTATCACAAGACAGCAATACCACTCTCACACTTATCACAAGACAGCAATACCACTCTCACACTTATCACAAGACAGCAATTCCACTCTTAGACCTATCAAAAGACAGCAATACCACTCTTAGACCTATCAAAAGGCAGCAATACCACTCTTAAACTTATCAAAAGACAGCAATACCACTCTTAAACTTATCAAAAGACAGTAATTCCACTCTTAGACCTATCAAAAGACAGCAATACCACTCTCAGGCTTTTCAAAAGACAGCAATACCACTCTCAGACTTATCAAAGGACAGCAATACCTCTCAGACTTATCAAAGGACAGCAATTAAAATGGTTTGGCCATGTATCACAACTACGAAAAACCAGTACTCCACAAAAAGAAATATCATTCAGGCGCAAAAGGGAAAAAGCAGAAGGTAGCCACTAGCAAATGACGGATAAATAGCACAACTGAGGCAACAAGCACCATGGCATATATCAGAGCTCATTTCAGAACTCCACTCATATCCCGAGAGGTCAGCACGGCTTTAACACACTTATACTTAAGCTTCCTGTGTGCTGACAGTGGGGTAGTGGGCTCACTCCACACACCAGTCAGTTGAACTTAACCGCTGGCTTCTTGTTCCACATACCAGTCAGTTTAGCTTAAACACTGACTTCTTGTTCTAAAAGCCATGGCAAACCAGTGAATGTAAAATTGTCTAGAAGATCAATCTGGCTTGATTGCAAAGTCCTGCAATGGACATGCAATATTTTAATTCATAACCTGAGGTTACGAGGGAGGTGGGAAAGATGAGTGTCATGGCAGAGGAACTGCTTTATTCACAGGTCCTAGGTTGCCATGGCTCTATAGATATTGGTACCTGGCTCGAGATTTCAGATGCTGTTGTGGTATGAATGATTGTCTGTGGTTAACACCAGTTGTAATGGCTTGTATGATTACTGATTGCTCGTGGTACAAGATTGCTGAGTGGCGTTCTATCTGCAGTATCTTCCACATTCTTCTATCTACCATTTCAAAGTCACAGAGCGAGACATTAATTATATAAACTTCACAAACGCTGAACAGTTTTCATCATCTATTATCATGTCTAATCTCTAATTATACTACTCGGAGACTTTAACATTGACACCAACAAATCCAACATAATATGGGGAAATATAATTGCATCATACAATTTCCAACAAATTAGTACAACAAGCTACTAGAGTAACAAAGTCATCTTCAACAGTCATAGATCACATTTATGTAACTTGCTCAGACAACATCATAGAATGCACCGTACCCAATTGTGCAATGAGCGATCACTACCCAATATGCTGCACATGGTCTAAAAAAGGAATTAAAACTCCTAAACATAAACACATAAGTGTAAAATATAGAAGTTACAAAAATTTCAACCAAAACGCATTTTTACAGGACTTGCTCAGTTCACCTCTAGACAATGTTTATCAGCTTCCTGACCCGGATGATTCTCTGGAATTCTGGATGAAAACCTTTATTGATGTTTTTGATAGACATGTGCCAATCAAGGAAGTTCGAGTAAAACACCACGTCAAGCCACCTTGGATCACCCAGGAAATACTTGAAATTATGAGAGACAGAGATAAAGCACATAAAAAGTGGGATCTCAGCGCATACCGTACTCTTAGAAACAAAGTTCAATATACCATACGACAGGAAAAGAGAAATTACTTTAAGAACTTAGTAATGGATAAAACAAATAGTAAGGATATATGGAAGGCAATTAACACCTTGACAAACAAGTATAACTTCCGAAATTCTTTACCATCAAATCATATTACATGCGACCAATTCAGTGATTTTTTTCAAACTGACATAGACCAGTTGAAGGCTTCAATACCTAATTCTCCTTGCAACTTATCTTTACTGTCATCGTTTTGCGAGAATAGATGCTCCCGCGATATTCTTTCCGACATACCACTAATGACAATCACTGTCACTTACCTCAGTAACCTAAAAAAACACAACCTCATCTGGGTTAGATGGAATCAGCAACCGGATTCTCCGTTGTGCTGCGCCAGTGATCTGTATATCACTAACCTATGTACATAATCAGTGTCTCACCAAAGGCCACTTTCCATCAGCTCTCAAAATCGTTAAAGTGTAACCTCTTCTTAAATCTGGTTCATTGGACAATGGTCTCCCGAACAATTACAGATCCATTTCCTTATTATCATCACTATCTAAGCCACTAGAAAAACACATCCATAAAGTAACATTACAGTATTTAGTTCGCAACAAGCTTATTGTTGACAGCCAATCAGGATTTCGACCAAAATATTCTTGCCATACCGCCCTAACAAACATGATACAAAATTGGCACAGAATATAAACAACAGTCTATGTGGAACTGTGTTTATTGATTTCAAGAAAGCCTTTGATATGATAGACCATGTTATTTTAATTAAAAAACTTGAGACAATGAAAATTGGCCCTAATGTAGTCACTCTAATATCATCTTTTCTATCAAACAGAAAGCAAGTAGTATCACATAATAAATCTCTGTCTCAAACCACTACCTTCAATATTGGAGTACCGCAAGGCCCTCTATTATTTGCCATATATATTAACGATCTACCTTTGCATCTTTCGTCGTCCTGCGATCTATTTGCAGACGACTGTACAGTGTACACAAACGCTGAAAACTGTATTTTACTGGAGTCGTCTTTACAACAAGAATTAAATAATGTAGTTAGGTGGAGCTATTCAAACCGTATGCAAATTAACATCACTAAAACAAAATCAATGTTATTAACAACCAGACAAAGACTTCAAACTCTAAGCTCACACACATCATTTCAACTTCACACCGATAACATGCCAGTAGAAAGTGTAATTGAGCACAAAACATTAGACCTAATCATTGATAGAAACCTAACCTTTAATTCCCACGTTCAAGCGCTCATTAAACAAACAGCGAAAAAAGTCTACCAACTCGCCAAGATTAAAAACTTCCTTGATGAGGACACAAGGAAACTATTCTATACTTCTCATATACAGACACACTTTGACTACTGCTCTACAATCTGGGATGGTTGTTCTAATTCAAACACCAAGCGACTTTACTCACTCCAGAAACGGGCCATGAGTCTAATTTATAGCAAACATTTATCTGACAATCCTAGCCTGTATAAATGCCTTCAGTTACTACCACTCCGCAAACACCTGCTTTTCAATAAAGCTAAACTAATTCACAAAATTCTGCATCGGAATGCCCCAAATTACCTTTGGCCATTGTTTAAATATAATGCTAGACACAGTAAACATTTAAATATATTACACATTCAGAAGCCTAGGACTGACTTATACAAAACAAGCTTAACGTACTCCGCCACAAGAAATCAAAGACATCACCAATCCCTATTCATATAATCACAAATTATTCGAACACTATCTCAGTACGGATTACCTTCCCCCTTAATAATAGAGATAATAATAATAATAACAAAACCCTAGTATAACAGCCAGTCCCCTTTTGGTAGGCCAGTATATTCCACATGGCTAATAACAAGTGTCAGATCATTATCTAATATTACTGAGTCGTGTAGTTTTGATGTTCGTATTTTGCCCATGCCTTTATAATGCATATCTTTTATATTGTTGCTGTTCTCTGTTAGCCTTGAATGATGTGTGAATGAAATAATGTATGAAAGAGAGTGATAGAAGGGCAGAATGTTAGACGGGCCTGCGTGCCCAATTCTTAACCCTTTGAAAATAAAGTTTGTTTGTTCGTTCGTTCTATACTTCACACAGTCACATTATTACTCTTCATTAAAATACTATCAATATAATACAAGATATATCTACAATTGTTAAACACCAAGTGGTGGCCGTATACAATGTGGCCATTGCCACAACAAGTCTGACCTGGTCCACTCTCAACCACGGTCATCCTCAAAGTTTCTAGTCCAGGGGAGACATTTTTTCTCTTGGACCCTGTCAAAAGCGTGCTTCTCGCACAACGCAAATTGCCATTTCAACGTTGATACAGGTGTGAGCTTTAGTTACGCTCAAAATCCATGACAATGAGGATAAAAAGTACAGTAAACTTGTTTATACCTTTTTCAGATATATCCAATTCCAGTAGTAAACTACCTCACACAGGCACTCAAGTACATTAGGGTCACATCTATGTGAATCTATCACATTCTGAACTTGCTTATTTTGCAAATGAAGGAGAGGAAGAAGATGAAGAACAGGATGAGGAAGAAGAGAATGAAGAAAATGAAGGAGAAAAAGAAGAAGAAGAAGAAGAAGAAGAAGAAGAAGAAGAAGAAGAAGAAGAAGAAGAAGAAGAAGAAGAAGAAGAAGAAGAAGAAGAAGAAGAAGAAAAAAAGAAAGAACATTGTTTTTCTGTTTCTTATAGTTGTTAATAATGACCTACTTTCAGTAGTCTATTTCAGGCAATCATTGTTAATTACTTTGCCCATTCAAGGTACTGCTTGTTTCAGAAACCACATCCTCACTGCCTCAAAGATCTTTTTTTTTTTTTACCATTCACATTTCAAGATTCATGACCAAACAGCAGAGCAAGTTTGATAATATTTCATACTCTTTTATCTGACATTCAATCATTGACTGGCTGACTGGCACCTTGTCTTGATAGACGATAGTTTGTTACATTGTGCATCAAAAATAGCACAATGCCTGGGCTGAACTAAAGAGACCAAACAAGGCATATTAATTAAAACCCATGGTGGTAGAGAGTGTGACTGATCAGACCAAATTACGCAGTAAGAGTTCATCTAATAATGGATGCATGTGAACACACGGTAATTTCCAGTCACGCATCATCTGATGTCTCACATGCTCGGTGTGTGACCTATCTGCAATAATTTTCTCCAGTGGTATTCCATTTCTTATCTTTGCCCTCTATGCAGTATGATAAGTACTTGCTCCCAAGGTGCAATAACAATGCCTGTATCAATCATGTCCTACTTACAAACATCTTTGCACGTGCTAGAGGCAGACCCCGAAATCTTTTACCCATCTGTAATTCACCAAAAAAGATGTTCTTTGGTATTCTACCATCAACCATCCTCCTAATGTGTCCTATCCATATAAGCCTGCAAAGACTGAGCATTGAATAAACCATTTCACAACCCGGTCTTTCTAATACTTTGTGATCTTGTCTTGTCAAAGTATTCTTCATAGATACCGCATATGAAAGCTGTTTAAACGTTTCTCTTGGTGTGAGTAAGTTGACCAGGCTTCACTGTCATAAAGAATACTAAGGACACAGGCTTGATAGACAAGAAAGTTTGTTTTGGCAGTAAGCTTCCTGTTCTCACAGACTCTTTTTGTAACTTGTTCATTGCTGCTGCTGCCTTACTTATCCTGAAGTAATCCGTCACACACCTTCCAACTGATATTATGCTTGCCCCCAAATGTTTGAATTGACTGACTTGGTTAAAATTTTTTCTCTAACAAATACAGATTTCTATTTCTTTACACAGTTGAAGTTAGTGATGACTTGGTATTCAAACCCACAGGTGATCAGCACAGTCATTTCAATCATGTAAGTGAGATTTTCTCACACACCCGCATGCCTAGGGCTGAAAATCTGATTAGCTCTTGATCTTCATGTTGTAAAATTGTGTGTGTGCGTGTGTGTGTGTGTATTCACTTGCTTTGAATTAAAGCGTAGTCCATGCATGTGTTACTAGTTCTAGTGCAAAGGGCTGATTTTTGCATGTGGATTAGCTTTCCCTGTTACCAGTGTCCCTCGTCATCAGATGAAACCACTCTGACTTCTAAGGTACTTGTAATTTACTTCCCCAAGTCAAGGACGAGAAGCCAACATTTTAGTGGGGTTGAACCCTCTATCTCAGCATCAGCACACTGGAAGTTTAAGAGTGAGCGCTCATATCCACTGAGGCAAGCCACTCCACGTAAAACACACCAGTTTCAATTTCCCATAGCATGCTCTTGAGTCCATTACAAACACAACATGTTGGACTGTACTACTATCCAACTATCATCAGTCTGAATATATATAAAGAAAGCAGCAGTCAACTGAAGGTTGTTGACATCTCCAGAGTTTGTCCTTAAATGGAGCAGGGATAGGCCAAAGTGATGCTCTCTGGAGCAGGCGCAGGCCAAAGTAATGTTCTGTTCTGCATATTTTGGACACTCCCAGCAAATGTTTACCTATCATTCCACCAATTTCACACATGCATTCATCATATCCACTAAAAAGAACTCAAAACAAACAAACAAATTACCAAGATGGTGTGCTCTGGATACTTCTTCCTGACATCTCTGACAAACTGGACAAAATGCTCAGAATATCCATTGGCAACATCAATACAGATGAACTGGACGTCAGGAACAGCCTCCAGGATGGCACTTAGTCTCTCCAGATCTCCGGCTCCAATGCCAGAACTGGCAGCTACATGCTAGCAAGGACCAAAAACAGCGAATTAGATACTGAGAATGGGCTTATTAGTAAAAGATACAGGCACAACCCAACTACGTTTGAGCGTGAGTCGAAAATCCTTTGAAACACTCGGAAAGGTTAACTCGGTCAACAAACGCCCGCAGAAATTGGATGTGTCAGCCTAACAGCGCAAGAACGCAGCTCTGCTGTAAACAGGCATAAGATAATAACGTCTGAAAAAACTCTCCGGATGAACGCAGAAGAAGTAGTTTGTAAAAGATCACTTCCTCGGCACATAGATAACTACATAAATGCTCCACTTTCCTCCTACAGATTGTATATGGATATCTACATAAATGTTCCACTTTCCTCTTACACATCATATATGGGTATCTATATAAATGTTCCACTTTCCTCCTACAGATCACACATGGAAATCTACATAAATGTTCCACTTTCCTCCTACAGATCATATATGAATATCTACATAAATGTTCAATTTTCCTCCTACAGATCACACATAGATATCTACATAAATGTTCCACTTTCCTCCTACATATCACACATGGTTATCTACATAAATGCTCCACTTTCCTCCTACAGATAACACATAGATATCTACATAAATGCTCCACTTTCCTCCTATAGATCATACATGGATATTTACATTAATGCTCCACTTTCCTCTTACAGATCAAACAGATATCTACATAAATGCTCCACTTTCCTTCTACAGATCACACATGGATATCTATCTGAAGGGAATTTGTTTATTTCTGCAACGTGCACACAGGCCGACACTCAGGCCTCAGAGGAAAGGACAGGATACCATTAGTATTGGCACTCTTCCCTGGCTGTTGAAGATGAGGACGGAGCACATATGGGAATGTCCTGGGTGTTGTGATGTTGGTTCTGGACTCAACTCATGCACATAGGTCCTACCAGTTGTTCATCTTGCTTTAAGAAAGTTAAATGTCTAGTCCCTGACAACAGGATCAGAAGACAGGTCTGTTATTTTGTCCACCTGTGAGTTAGAGGTGGAAATCATATCTCGAAGCCACCATGCTCCTTAGAGGCTGAGACTGGTAATAATTAGTTAATCATAACATATTAAAGACAATAAATAATCAATCATAACATATGAATGACAATACATAGTAAATCATATTTGAATGAAAATGAATAGTCAGTAATAAGGTAATAATGACAATAAATTGTAGCATATGAATGATAATAAGTAGTAAATCATAATATTTGAATGAAAATGAATAGTCAGTCATAAGGTATAAATGACAATAAATAGAGAACCATTATGTATGAATGACAATTAAATCCATCCATCAATCATGTGCCATGCCGGAAAGCGTGGGCGTTCATGACTTGCCATTTCACTCGATCACCAGAGTTGTGGATTAGCTCAGTGTTCCTGTCTCGACCATGCCATGTGGCCAAGCCATTCAGGTATTTACTTCTCAGTCTTCCCCTTGGTCTTTTCCCTTCGATCTTGCCAGTTGTCACCAAGTTCTCCAATTAATTTCTTCTCATAACATGCCCAAAAAATTGTGACTGTCTACGTCTAATTTCTCTAATCAATTTACGATTTTTATTTGTTTCTTGTAGCACTTGTTCATTGGTTTTTCTGTCTGTCCATGGTATTCTTTGCATTCACCTCAGAAACCACATTTTTACAGCCATCAGATGTTTTTCAGCTTGACTGCTCATTGTCCAAACTTCACATCCCTACAAAAGTACAGGCTCAATGTAGCACCTCAACACTCTTTTTCTTGTTTCAATTGAGATTTTGTTATCTGTCAGTATGTTTTTCATCTTGCTAAAGGCTACTTTCACCATGGCGATACTTTTTCTAATCTCTTCAAGGCATCTCCCATCAGATGTTATGACTGTTCTGAGATAATTGTACCGATTCACTTTTTGAAGAATATTCCCATTTACTTGTATATTACATTGTGGTATTTCTTTCTTCCTAATGACGACCATAATCTGTGTCTTTTTACAATATAATTCTAACCATAGTTGTTCACTGTGTGTAACAACCGCATCTACAAATTGTTGCAGATCATGCTCATTGTCTGCAATCAATACTGTATCATCTGCATATCTAATGTTATTGATGTTTCGTCCTCCGATGATGATTAAATTTATATCTTCTACATTTCTTAAAATATTTTCACTGTATAGGAAAAAAAATATCTGGAGACATTACATATGTCTCACACCTCTCTTAATAGGCGGATATTGTCCCACTTCATTATCAATCCTTATGGCAGCTTGTTGTTTCCAAATATATGTTTTTTAAAAAATATTTTAAATAGTCAATCATAACATATGAATGACAATGCATAGTACATCATAACAATACATTGTCAATCAATTACCTCTTATGACATCCATAGTAGGTTACAGAGTACTATACTCTGCACCTCCCATTATGGGCTCTTCAATATCTACTGCTGTGTGGTAAACCAGCAAGAGCCAAAGCAACAAGGTGTAAAAAAACAAAATGACAGCAGACACAACACATGGATGTACTTTACCTCCAAAGTAGCTTTGTTAGCAGTAGCAAACTCTCTCCAATCATCAACAGAGTAATGTTTGTGGATTGTCGTGAACATCTGGTGCTGGAATAGTAATCAACATTTCATGACTGTATGTGAAACAGTGTTGTACAATTAACTACAAGGAGGTTTCAAATGAAAACCTTAAAAGTGTGATACAGATTACAATAATCATGCCATCTGGTGAACATCAGGTGGTGGAATAGTAATCAACATTTCATGACTGTATGTGAAACAGTGTTGCACAATTAACTACGAGGGGACATCAAATGAAAACCTTAAAAGTGTGATAGAAATTACAATAACCATGCCATTATCTTGTAACCTGTCAATATTGTTGTAAAGGATGTCAAGAGTGTTAACCATGTGACATCACAGTGCAAATGAACATGTTGATGTTATAAGGACAGTTTAAAGATGGCCACCCGAAAAAGGAGCATCCACCTTGTAGACACTTTGCGGTACTGTAGCACATCATGGATGATGTGGTGTGCTGAACCTTGACTGATGTCAAGATGTGCGGCAATGTCACTCACAGTCAATCAGCAGTTTCCTGTACGAGGCCTTCAATGACAAAAATCGTCTCTGGGGTGACTACTCAGTGTGCCTGACCCAGCCATGAACAGTCTTTCACAGAAGTTACACTGTTTTAAAACTTCCTACTCCACTCATACACTTGCTGGACTGACATGCGTGCATCACCATACTGGACCTTCATTTGCTGATGAATTTATGTAGGTTTCACCCCTTCATTGATAAAAAAAAAATGGATACAACAATGCTGCTCCTCTGTAGTGTATGTCAAAAGTGGGACAGCCATATTTAAATTGTCCTCATGATGTCACCATGTTCACATCTATACTGTGATGTCCCGTTCTTAAAACTCTTGACATCCTTAACAGCAATATTGACAGGTTACAGCGAACGAAAGAAGAAGAAGAAGAAGACAGGTTACAAGATAATGGCATGGTTATTGTAATTTCTATCACACTGTTAAAATTTAAACCCTTTACCAGGCAAAATGCCAGGGAATGTTTTTACCCCTGAACGGGCAAACCGCCCGAAAGCGTCCGTGACTATTATGCAATGTAAAAAAGCGATCTCTCGGCTTTCCCGATTGTCTACTTTCGGTTTTGCCGATAGCTTGACAACATGGCCGCCATTCGCAAGCGTGTACTTTAAATTTGAACAGATTTTTAAAATAGTATTTTGGGGTTTTACGCTTTGTATTTCAAAATGGATTTCAACGATTCTTCAAGTGATAGCGGAGATTTCGCTGGGTTCAATGGTGACATTGAAGGGCACGAAGTTGACTAATAATCGGAACTAGATATCAGTGATCAGCGTTACTTTGCATTAGCAGTCGTGAGTCAGACTTTAAAGAAGGTGCTTCTGATTCTGAAAATGTGTTTGTAAATTGCTGTATAAAAGACTGACAATCACAAACAATATGTTGTATTTTGTAAATATTTGTGTTTATGTGTGGATTACTGGGAACATTCACGTGAGTAAAATGACCTGCATGCTTTTTACTTAACTTTGTTTTTTTATTTAAGTAAAATCAGTTGACTAACACCTTTTATGTGATGATTTTACTAACATAACCCAAAATTTTACCGAACTTCAAAATTCTTCTTGCCTGTTCAGGGCTTCAAAACAGAGAAACGTCTGCCCTGTAAAGGGTTAATGTGAAGCCTCCTCTTTATAACAAGAAACTTTATGTACAATGCACTTGCCCATCAACTCAGTAGTTCCGGGTTTAATTCTTAGTAAGGCAGGGTTGCATTAAAAAAAATAAACCAGTACTGTTTTCAGATCCAGCCCACCTCATAAAATAATTATGTCTATGTGGTATAGTCATCAATTGAGTGATCTGGTGATCAAATGAAATGGCGAGTCATGACCACCCACGCTTATCGGCATGGCACATGATGGATGGATGGTATAGTCTAGATGCCTGCCTGTAGGCCCAGTGGTCAAGTGTTCGTATCCGCACTGAGGGGGATTTTTAAAACTGACCTGGGGTTCAAGGTTGATCCAGCCTAAAATTGGTGCCAGGAAATGTCTGGGAAGTCAAGGAGGCAGCATGATATTGACCACATCGAGTGTCACTTGGTATAAAAAATATAGGCTTCATACTGTAAGATCAAAGCACTGAAAGCTGTGTAAAAGAGTCTTTTTATAGGGTATAGTAAATGTTGCACAGTGTGATACTGACCAGGCAAGGTGTGCTGTAATGGAAAAGATACTGTCTGTGAAGAAACAAGTGAACTACAAATCAATATTAGTCCTGCCATGAGTAGGGTGTGATTTTGAACTCAAGCATAGTCCATACATGTGCTACTACTGGGGAATGCACTGGTCTGATGTTTTTGTGTGGATTAGCTTTCCCTATTACCAGTGTCCCTTACCATCAGGTGAACCGATTCTGACTTCAGAGGTAATTGTAATTTATGTTCTCAAGTCAAGGATGAGAAGTCAACATTTTAGTCCAACTGACCAGTGTAAGGGGTGAACCCGTAACCTTGGCATCAGCACATCGAATGTTTAAGAACCAGCACTCTTATCCATTTGACCATGTTGCATCCATGGAATTCATGTCTTTTAACATGCCTAAAATATTTAATTTCCCTTAATTTGTATGTGTTAATAACCAACCTCCTTCAATGCTGAATACTTGTTGAATAAATCTCTTTGTCACCCAATCAATTTGTAATATTCTTCTGCAACACTTATATTTGAAGGTGCATTTGTGCTTTTCAGCTGAGTTTTCAAATGTCTATGATTGACACCCGTAATTTGCTACTAATTTGTTTAATGTCCCAGTTTGACACCCATATGTCACCACTGATTTGTTAATTATTCCAGTTTGACACCTGTATGTCACCACTGATTTGTTAAATGTCCCAGTTTGACATGGTATGTTGCCACTGATTTGTTAAATGTCCCACTTTTGTGCCACCTCTGATTTGTTAAATGTCCCAGTTTGACACCTGTATGTTGTCAATGATTTGTTAAATGCCCAAGTTTGACACCCATATATTACCACTGATATGTTAAATGTCCCAATTTGACACCTTTATGTTTCCCCAGTTTGACACCCGTATGTTGTCACTGATTTGTTAAGTATCCCAGTTTGACACCCTTCTGTCGCATGCATGCTTGTATAGTGCGTTCACACATATTTGTCCTCATTCATGTTCAATTTGTTTGAAAAGTATCTGCTGCATCAATATTAAATTTTTCCTGCCGTCTTATATTTACTCCCACCCAAGGAATCTGGTTTGATAGGTAGAAAGGCTACTGAAATCTTGGAAAGTGGCAAAATTTCTTTGATGTTTTGGTGAAAATGTATTGAGTTCATGCTAACAAACTTGTTTGGCAGTAATGCTCTGAACAGTTCTGTTCCACTATGTGATGTGCTTCATATAAGGAAATTCCAGTGCACCATACATTCATTATTGAACACTGATGTTTCAGAGTGAAGATGTAATACATTTCGTAATATGCACTTCATCTCTGACCTGTAAATTATATACTGAATATAAACAAACATTAACTCTTTCAGTGCCAAACAAAAATTGGATTCTGACCAAACAGAAATTCATGGCAGAAAATTGGAAGTATGGGTGTGTCACAATAATGCTTTTAAAATGGTAGCAGATATATTGTATTATATATCAAATTAAGGAGGATTGCACAAGGAACATGACAGTGGTAATAATTAATTGATAGGTTAGAAATATTATGAAAATAATGAGATGTTTAGTAATAACAATTGAAATTAAAAAGGTAAAAAATTATTAAAAATTTCACTTGCCAAGGCATTATTTATAATCCACTGCAGCTAATCCAGTTAAATTTGCTGAATACTGTTGCACACACCATTTTTGTTCAATAATATCACAAGAACTGCACCAAGACACCAATAAAACAATTAAAACATAATATTTTGAAGCACATAATTTTCACACAAAATGGAAAATGTCAGTTACACACCACTCAGACTGTACTGAGAAGAAGAATATAAACACTATTTTCTATTTCGTTATAATTATTATTCTTTTAAATTTAATTATTTAAATACTCCTTAAATACTTTTTGATAGGCAAAACAAATTTAGGGGCATATATGTGGCCCATTAGCGCATTCATAATTCGATATGTGCCATCATATTATGACATATTATGACCAACTTTCGCTTTCAGTGGTGTTTTCCTTTATCACGAAATCTGACTAACTGAATACTGGACGTGGTTTCAGTTTCAGAATCTTTCACAAAGTCCTTGAAATCACTATAAATATAATATCTAGCTTGATCTGATGTAAGTCTACGAGGCCGCATACTCGAGGGCGTTGCCATTTGTGAAAACAAATTTAGGGGCATATATGTGGCCCATTAGCGCATTCATAATTCGATATGTGCCATCATATTATGACATATTATGACCAACTTTCGCTTTCAGTGGTGTTTTCCTTTATCACGAAATCTGACTAACTGAATACTGGACGTGGTTTCAGTTTCAGAATCTTTCACAAAGTCCTTGAAATCACTATAAATATAATATCTAGCTTGATCTGATGTAAGTCTACGAGGCCGCATACTCGAGGGCGTTGCCATTTGTGAAAAACCAAAACAAATTACTTAACACTAGTTTAAAACTAAAAAACCCACAAAAACCAATGGGCGCGAACGTTTGACCTTACAATGCCGAAATGGAAATGTTCCGGGTGTGGGAATTTTCAATTTACCGTCACTTAAAATTGCAGAAGGTGGCAGAAATGTAACAAATAAACCACTGTTTATACTGTGGCGCATGGGCATCACCGTCAGTCAACTGTGACGATGTAAGGGCGCTTGGCAGAGAAAGAGTTAAGATCTGCTGTGCAATCTCCAGAACACAATTTTTATTGTTGGGTGTACATAATGATAAGGTTATATGCTAAATTTCATAATTTCCCCTCAGTTGGTTACTGAGTTATGGATTTTTATACGGGGGCAAACATTTGTGAACACACTATAGTATTCTGCGACTTGAGTTGGTCAATCTGTTCCAGTTGATAAAGGTTTTAATGATAAAGTCTGGGTAAAAGAATGGTATGCTTTAGTTTTTGTAGAAAAGACATACATCAGCAGTATCCAGATGTAATGCTTGTTGATCAGGTTTAGTCAGTATTTGAAAACAACATACCTTGGCCATCTGTTTGGCCATCTCAAATGTACCAACAGTGTCCATATTTGCTGCAATTACAGGGATTCCAGTATATGTTTTCTGAGAGTTGCGAAAGATGAATGAGCGCACGAGATCCACCTGAAATATACAAAATATATTTTTTATATCATTATGAATTGAGGTAACAAATTTCATTCCTCATTTTGCTCTCTTCTCAACCACGTGAGTCAATACATTTAACAACCTGGTTTTGATGCAGTTACTGTAGAAGTAAACAAAGATCTACACGTCTGCTTTATTGACTACACAAAGGCTTTCGATAAAATGAAACATGATAAGGATGCTTGAAGATCTACAAATTGATGGAAAAGACCTCACACTTGTAAAAAACATATATTGGAAACAACAAGCTGCCATCAGAATTGAAAATGAAGTAGGTCAATATCAACCTATTAAGAGAGGTGTAAGACAGGGATGTGTAATATCTCCAGATCTTTTTTCCTTGTACAGTGAACATATTTTCAGAAATATAGATGATATGGAAGGAATCGACATTGGGGGACGATACATCAATAACATTAGATACACAGATGATACAGTCATGATTGCAGACAATGAACGGGACCTGCAAAATTTAGTAGATGCGGTTGTTGCACACAGTGAACAACCAGGGTTAGAATTGACTTGTAAGAAGACACAGATTATGGTCGTCACTAGGAAGGAAGAAATACTACAATGTAATATACAAGTAAATGGGAATATTCTTCAACAAGTGAATCGGTACAACTATCTCGGAACAGTCATAACATCTGATGGGAGATGCCTTGAAGAGATTAGAACAAGAATTGCCACGGCGAAGGTTGCCTTTTGCAAGATGAAAAACATACTGACCAATAATAAGATATCAATTGAAACGAGAAAAAGAGTGTTGAAGTGATACATAGAACCTGTACTTTTATATGGATGTAGAAGCGAGGACAATGAGCAGACAAGCTGAAAAACATCTGATGGCTGTGGAAATGTGGCTTCTGAGGAAAATGCAAAGAATAGCCATCGGACAGACAGAAAAACCAATGAACAAGTCCTCCAAGAAACAAATGAAGATTGTAAACTGATTAGAGACATTAGACGTAGACAGTCACAATTTTTTGGGCATGTTATGAGAAGAAATGAATTGGAGAACTTGGTGACAACTGGCAAGATCGAAGGGAACAGACCAAGGGGAAGACCAAGAATTAAATACCTGGATGGCTTGGCCACATGGCATGGTCGAGACAGAAACACGGAGCTGATCCACGACTCTGGTGATCGAGTGAGATGGCAGTACATGACTGCCCATGCTTATTGGCATGGCACATGATGGATGGACTAGATGCTAAGTCCTAGTCATCATCATCATTGGCACCTTGCCGTCTTGACAGACGATAGTTTGAGCTCTAAAAAGGCATAATAACTTTTAACTATGGCGGTAGCGAGTGTGACTGATAAGGCCAATTTGCGCTGTAAATGTCCGTTCACAGTGGGTGCATGTGAACACGTGGTCATTTCCACCATCATGCACCATCTTACGTCTCAAACGCTTGGTGTGTGACTTTTCTGCAATAATTTTCTCCTTTGACTTTATTCCATTTCTGATATTTGCCCTCCATGCAATACGTTCAGCGGCGACTTGCTCCCAATGTGCATTATCAATGCCTGTATCAATCATGTCCCGCTTATACACATCTTTGTATCGTAGTAGTAGAAGTCCTAGTATATACATTGTAACATTACAGTAATGGACTGTCATCATTAACTGTCATTTACTGCCAATATAGTACCTTGCGGTGTATGGCAGGGGGAGTCCTGAGCCTGAGGAATTAAGACCGCTTGGCTAGTGCAGTCACCGTGAACTGCAGGTTAGAGGTTTCTTTTTACCCCCAGCAGAAAAAAACACACACTTTACCAAGGATCTGAACCTGGGTCTCCCGAAGGAGAATCCAGCATTCTAGCCACTCGGCCAACCGCTCCTAATAATGGACTGCTAAGTTATCAAATACCTTACTGCTGTTATTCTATATCCTCTACTATACCATATAGTATGAAAAAAAAAATACCAGATGTGATAATACAATAGAAGGAACAATGCTTAACTGAGTCAATAATTTAATTATTTGGGGTACAGTCATAGTATCAGATGGAGGTGTATCACAGAAATTAAGAGCAGAATAGGTCAAGCAAAAACTGCATTTCAGAAGATCAAAAGTATCTTATGCAATAAATTACTTTTGTTGAATGTTACAAATAGAGAACTGAAATGTTCATCGAGCTTGTTGTACTGTATGACAGAGAGTGCTGGGATGCGTTGTCAAAGTTTTCTGCTTCTCTCTATCTTCAGCAATAAGTGCAGAAACAGGGATGAGTTGCCATAGCCTTTCACTTCTCTCTATCTTCAGCTATAAGTGTAGCAATGGGGATGAGTTGTCAAAGCCTTCCACTTTTCTCTATCTTCAGCAATAAGTGTAGCAATGTAGACAGACAGAGCAAGAGATAACAAACACAGAGTACATACCTCACAACAAACCTCAAACCTGGTAAGGTATGTATACTGTGTCTGTTATCTCTCTCTCTCACTCTTTCTCTCTTGCAGACGCCACATATACCTAACTTTTATCATTTTATACAAAGGTAGATGGTCTATTGGTTGTGAACCTCTGGAAGACTGAGATTTAACTTCCAACTCAAATGCACTGGCATTTAGGTCGTCAGGCATAAAGTCACTTAAAAGTCGACAGGGTTGACTTCATTGCACCGGGTATTTATCCCATATGGCTCGGTCTCTTTCCGCAGCGCAGAAAGCGTCGCACAAAGCACGAACTCCGTAGCTCTAGCGACGACCCACAGGAGTCTCCGAAGAATTTAACTCGTGAACCGAAGGACGCGGCCCGGAATCGAACCCACAACCTTCGGAGTTAAACGCCTTGACCACTTCGCCACGAAGACTCGCTTTTAGGGGATTTAGGTCGTCAGAGGCATGAAAAGGGCTTGTATCTATTGGAGAGAGATTGGCACAGAAACATTTTCCCTGACCTGGTACTGAAATGCCATCTCCACGCAACTGTTGCAGTGTTCTCCTCCTCTCCATGCTCAGACCCCATCTGGGTGTCCAAGGGTGGTACTGGAACTTCATATTTGCAGTCATACTTTATATTAACTACGATGTATAATAATTGTTATTTTTATTTTATTTTCCTATTGTAACTAGGTAAATAATTTTAGCCAGTCTCTGTCGCTATGGCGATGCAAACGCGATGCGTAATGCCGCTTATCCGAGTTTGAAACACAGCAGCGACAGATTTGGCAGCAGACTGTTTAACGTGTTGGTATGGGAGCTGGTCATTCAGAAAGCAATGGCAAACTACTAAACTTAAAAACTTGCCAAGACATTAACAACGGCAGTAAAATGCTGGCGTTGCCTGCAACGTCGTGTAAAGGATATGCAACTTTAAAAAAAAATAATTTTGGATAGCACAGCACACACACAGTGTGTGAGTGTGTGGACTGATTGACAACAGACCAAGGGTGGTAATATTTTAGGTATTTCATTGCCAACAGACTCCAACCCAATGCTCAAAGGAGAGACATTCTTCTGATCTTTCTTAACAATAAGACCTAATCTGATTTTGAGAATTATTAAAAATAAATATTTACTTCAATGAATTACGGTATTAATTACCCACAACAATAATAAATTATAAATTTATCAATTCAATGAATTCTTACATCGGCGCGACTCCTTAGAGTACTTCGTTTAGGCCGAAATAAAACATCTTTAAAGTCCAGTTTGATATCATTATCAATATGAGGCATTGTTATTAGCTCAGTTCTCCTCTGGCAAATATCACCCTTTTCACTGTTGCACGATAACCAGTGTTGCGAAATCTGCAACTTCGGGGGTCAATCTTTTCTTGACCAAGACAAGAGCGAACCTTAAAAGTACGCTCTCTTTTGTTATTGGAGCAGATTTGCACCTGTAACATCCGTGGTTTCCAGTAGTGAAGAAGGCAATAGTTCAACCAATGAAAGACAAGAAGTTGACGAAGTCCACGGTTAGGATGTTTGAACATGGATACCAGCAGCAGACGGTTCACGGTGCTTGTAGTTTTCGGTTAGTTCCACGGTTATATGCCTTATGACTTTCGTAATTATGTTTAGGTTGCTGTCATAGTGTGACATGGCTAGTGATTAACATATACGACGCCACATCTGAAGTAAATAAATCAGGTGTTGTCGCCATAATGAAGGTTGGTTACGATGGTTCTTCAAAACAAAACGTTGAGTCGTTGAAACGTAGTCGTTGTTGAATTTGTGTACATTCCAAATTCCTGACAGACTGCGGTTCGTCCATCTTATGAAGTTATCTTCCCAATTGTATTGTTGGCTGCCATTTCAAATTTGTTTGAATGAAATAATAATACATTTCCAACTTTTTTCGCCGTCTATCTTTTGCTCGCCTAATATAATAACTGGAAATATGTCAAAATCATAAATGATAATGTAACGATTTATTTATAACGAAGAATCAATGTCACTGCACTTGGGACACGCCCACAGGATCTCAGTCTCTTCTAGCAGACGTCGAAGGGCATGAATGCGGTTAACTGTTCCTGTTGTGTGTTGTTTAGCAGCTATAATCTAGAAAGTTCACCAAGATATGCCAACCTGCACCATGTTGACGTTTACTGTAGTCTTCAAGGTCCACCTGATAGGTGATTTTAAAGCTAATATAAGCTCTCTCTCTCTCGTTTCTGCCCCCTCCACTGATGACTGGGATAGTAATGCCACAACTAACTACTCAGAATTTGTCAAAGCTTGGACTGAAAGTCAGAAACATTAATCACTTTTATAAGTGAAGTACCAGACAGCCATTTCCTTGCCCTGTGGCAGCCTTGATCTACATTATCATATTGGAAGTTGTTATTTGATTCACTCCATTCTGTTTGGTAAGACTCAGCCTCTCTACTCAGCCTCTCAAGTTAGATGAGAATCTCCATCAAGACTTTGCTACACAGCACAGATAAATAAATGCACTCATCTCATCTCATCTTGTTCCTCTTGTACTTTGCGGCGCCGAGGTGAAGTATAAACAGCGAGAGAGTTTATGGGCTTCATGTATCAAGATTTCCATGAACTCTGCTATTCCCTCTGTCCTTCTGCTTCCATTTGGTTTGTACATCATTGCTTGTTGTGCTATACTGTTAGTTGGTAATCTAGTTATATGGCCGCACCATTTAACTTGCTGTTTTCTGATGAAATCTTGCCTTGCTATAACCCCCACTTTAGTCCTGATTTCTTCATTTCTGATATTCTCTCTTCTTGATAATTGGGTATTCCTCTCAGGAATCTCATTTCTGTTGCTGAGATTTTTCTTTTATTTTTTTTCTGTCATTGTCCAGGTTTGGCATTGGTAGCATAGAGTTGATAGGAAGATTGTTTTGTAGAGTGCTTTCTTAGTAACCATTCATACATGTTTGTTCTTTAGTATTGGTGCCATTTGTCCAATGAGTTGGTTTGCCTTATTGCATCTATTTTTGATCTCATCTTCTGATTTGCCATTTGATATTATACTTCCTAAGTACTTGAAGCTCTTTACTTGTTTCAGGGGATAATTGGGTATTCCTCTCAGGAATCTCATTTCTGTTGCTGAGATTTTTCTTTTATTTTTTTTCTGTCATTGTCCAGGTTTGGCATTGGTAGCATAGAGTTGATAGGAAGATTGTTTTGTAGAGTGCTTTCTTAGTAACCATTGATACATGTTTGTTCTTTAGTATTGGTACCATTTGTCCAATGAGTTGGTTTGCCTTATTGCATCTATTTTTGATCTCATCTTCTGATTTGCCATTTGATATTATACTTCCTAAGTACTTGAAGCTCTTTACTTGTTTCAGGGGGTGTTCTTTTTAATAAATCTTTGTTGTTTTTTCTTCTTTGGTTATAGTCATTACCTCTGTTTTACTGATGCTAATTTTCATGTTATACTCCTTACAGACTTTATTTAGACCAGTGGTTCTCAACCTTTTTTGGCCCATGCACCCCTTCACCATATGTTCAGAATGCCACCCCCCCCCCCCCCCCTTTTTTTTGTATTTATTCCCTATGAATTCCCCCCGCCCCTACACAGTATACTTAAAAATGTAAGCTAAATTTAATAACACATACTAGTGCAAGTCTAGACGTCTACATAAAACGTGATTTGCGGGTCTACTTACGTTATAGAACGAATTTAAGACGGGCGAGAAGTACAGAACTGTAGAGTATGGAGGGAAAAACAATCAAATAATCTGTTCTTGTATTGATGTGATCTTGAAATAATGTTAATTCCCCCCCCTGTAAACCCTAACAATCCCCCCCCCCCCCCCACCCGTGGTAATTTTGCTTCAGATTTTGCTATTAGTGCTTGATCGTCTGCAAATAGTTCTTTAATGGTATATATATATATATATATATATATATATATATATATATATATATATATATATATATATATATATATATATATATATATATATATATAAAATCCAGTTAGATATGGCTGGAGGAGACTTTTCTATCTTTCTCTATCTCTATCCCCTCCCCCCCCCCCACCTCTCTCTCTCTCTCTCTCTCTCTCTCTCTCTCAATATATATATATATATATATATATATATATATATATATATATATATATATATATATATATATATATCTCCATAGTTACATGGAGACTATTTTTTCTCTCTTACTTTATTTATATATATCTATATGGTCAAAACTGACTATATATATATATATATATATATATATATATATATATATATATATATATATATATATATATATATATATATATATACTTATACCTTAAGGCCGTGGTAATTCATGGTATAGTGCTTGAGTTCATCAATTAATTCAGTTGTCCAGAATTTAGGTTGATCTAATGAACTGGGTGGAAATTCTGTAAAGCTTTGAACATGAATACATCAACGAAAATGGAATGTTAAAAGGGCCTGTTTTGCAATAAAACAATCAAAAGTGACAGAATAGTCACTGCGGTTAAAAAGTCTTCATCAGCAAAAGAAAATAAACTAGAAGCTAGTAAAATTTTAAAATTACAGAATTGTATGCAAACCGTAATACAAACCGGAAAATATGGGTCCTCATGTACTTCTCTAAAGTACCAGTCTTTTGTAAGTCTTTGTAGTGAAAAACATGAGAACCCACTTTTCCAACTAAGTACTAATGTTTTGCTGATATGATTTTTTAAAAACATTTATGAAAATGAAGCAGTATCTTTTGTTTACTTGTTTTATAAATGCAAATCATCTCATGTAGTAAGTCTTTTACAGAATGCCAATCTCATCATAGCCCACTGTAAAGACTCATGCATATTTATGCCCAAGTTGTCTGCAGTGTCCTTTGTCTGTCTGGTATACCACTGCCTGTTTTTCCATAAATGTATTCCTTCCATCACTGTTTATTCCTCAAACCACTGTGACGTTTAATAAAATTGATTAAAATCATGTTGTTGCTATTGGTTATCCAACTGGACTCTTGGCCTTTGTCTCAATACCATATAGTGATACACGAAGTGTTTCTTAGCTGTTGCTTTTTTCCATAAAATGTGTTACTTTGATCTGGCTTTGGTGTAGTAACAATTCATATCTGTAAGATCTGGACACTCAAAGTGAGTGCTTAAGAGTTTCATAAGTTTATAAAATCATAAGAAACATCCTAAAAATGACATGTGTGATCCTTTAGCCAAAGGGATGTTATGTTAAATCGACCGTTGTCATTGCATATTGGGAATTCCCATGTGTTCTTTGTCCTCCATTGATAAGCAGTCCAGAAATATTTCTGCTCACTGTTACCTTGAGAATTTGGTTGTGATAGTTCCTCTCTTGACCTCAAAGGCAACATTGATGTGCTTGACCAGGCTTCACTCCCAGTTCATGCTGAAGGGCTAGCCAGATGGATAAGGCTGTAATTACAATTTCATCAACATCAGTGAACACTCGAAAGTGACATCTTATTAAGAGATTAAATTTGTTACAGTAGGGTTACATATGACTCGGGAAACGCTGCTGAACTTGTTCACATCAATATGTATAAAAAATTAACAAACATTGTTTTTATTGTGTGTAGGACTTGTTGCAGTATGCAGGTCACAGCTGGAACTTGATGACAAGTGAGTCTGAGATTGGATACAGTTTTTAAAATAAATAATTATCTTCTAACTGTAAAAATCTTGCATATGCTATATATGTATCATTCACTAGACTTTACTTAATTCTCTCCAAAGTGTCTACTTGAGTGATTCTGTTGAGTAATTAGTCTTTGTATTGTGTGTAGGCACCAGTAAATGAATATTTGTAATGTGTTGGTACTTTAGTTGTTCTCTGTGTTTCTAATCTACACAACAGTACTGATTTAACATTAAAGTTAAATATTCTGAGCATGGTACTAGATTTAATTTATTTTGTTAGTTGCATATCCTTTACAGGACATCACAGTCAATACCAGCATGTTTTGCTGTTGTGATCTCTTGGCAAATTTACGTTCAGTAGTTATTTGCCATTGCTTTCTGAACAACCGGCTCCCATACTATTTTGTAAAAAAAACCAACACAAGACGGTCTGCTGCCAAATCGCCAGCAGCTGTGTTTCGAATGCAGGTATGCGTGATTACGAACTGTGCCCGTAACCCATTCGCCATAGACCAGGTAATTTCTTTTGACTGTCACAAATTTCCTTGTACTATGAAAACTGCTCATATATATATGATTCTACCTCTTGAGAGATTGGGTCATCATCTGCTTGATTTATTCTTATTAACATTGTCTTTCCCCAATGAATTTTAAGACCTGGTTGTTGTCTCCCATACATTTCATTTTTTGTTTCCTTATTTTGTTTTCTTAATGAGTTTCTGTTGACGATGTATGACCTCAAACCTGTGGAGACACATGACCAATCCAATCCTAACACCAGCCAGTCCGTATGTGCTGTGCTGGATCACAACCTGGTTACATGCTAATTTACCTTTCCTCAAGATATGTGAAGTTACATACTAGCCTTGCAAACCCAGCTAGTTTATGAGTTTGGAGAGGGGAAGAAGAGCTCTTTGGCACAATCCACTCAGAGATGGTACTTCAGTACCAGGACAGGATTAGAGTATACAGTAACATCACTCTGGTAGATGCAAGCCCTTTTCTGGGCTCAGATAACCTGATCGCCATTACACTGGTCTCAAGAGTTAGAACTCAAACTAACCAGCAGCAACTAACCAAGCAATCACTGTATAAACCCCAATGTGGTGGTATCCATTGTCATGTACAATTATTCAGTTTTACAGTGTTTTCAATGACCCATGATCAGGTCATTCATTTATTTCACATGAGGTTTCCTTTTGTATAGGAAAGTTGCACAATTGCTGTATCCAATTAACAAGGATAGATGTGCGTACCCACCACACCCAATCTTCCCATCAGTCGTTCCTTGTCAGAACTCTGGCAGATACATTTTCTGCTCTATTAAGTCTCTTCAGTTGTCATAAAAGTTTCCAGTTGCTCCAGTGCTCATTGACTTTATTTCAGGTCTATGTTAAAAGATTTGTGTGCATAGATATTTTTAAGATACAGTCATTGTTTTTTTCCACAACAATTTAGGACATTCAGAAAATCTTTCTCTTGAAATTACATTTCTATATCTTTCTATAATTTTACTTTTTTTTAAAGGCCTATTAATTGTTCTTGCTGATGAAGATACTGGAGGTGGCAAAGATGCTGTTTCTGAGAAGAATTCTGAGAATAACATGGACAGAAAAGAAAGCAAACACTAAAAGTACTGACAGATGCTGGTGTTACTAGAACATTCACCAAAACCATCAGGATAAGACCAATGAAATTATGGGATGAATCAGCGGGAGAGATGGAGTAAACAAATAAACCTTACATGGAAACATTCTAGACAAAAGAAACAGTGAAAGACTGAGAGAGATGTTAAATAGCCGGCAACAATGAATTATATAAGTAGCTCCATCTTCATGTAAACATCAGTTGACCTAAACAAGTATTGTCCTGAAATTTCATGTGATTGTGTTGGTTCTTTCGGAATCTTTTGAAATGTTATTTCATAATTATATTTGCAGCTCGCATTATTCAAGACATTGAAGCTTGTCAAAGAAGAAGAAGAAAATTAGATGGTGGTGATATTTTGGTTTAGCTATATAAATAAGAATGTGCTTGCGTTCGCTGGCTGTGAACTCCAGCGTGAAGTCCTGTATGTCGGATGAAGACATCCTGTTGTCCAACATCAGTGTGATGTCATACTGGACTGAGGTTTGCGTGAGTATCTGTTGTCCCATGTCTGGCTTATTGGTGTGCAGACTGGTGGTTCCTCGCCATGCAGGCAAATACTCTCTGATTTCGGAAGAATCAGTGATCCTAGTAGGTTTGCCAGGACCCCAAAGGAACCTGTTGCCCAGGATGCACGACTAGGACGTGTTAGTAGGTCTTGGCCAGTATAGAACCTGGCCCTGGTGCCTTAGAAACACCTCTGCATCCCAATAAGAATGTAATGACCATAAACAGTTAGATGTATGGAGTATTTCAGAATCATATTGTCAATTATTTCAGATTCTTGGAATTGAAGAATCAGGGCATGTGGTTGGTGGAGGTAAGGCTAATAACTCTGTCCAGATCTTTTTCTGCCTCCCCTGATCACTTGACTAAAATTTAACACATGAGCAAATAAGAGTATATTGACTGCAGCAGGATATGGCTGGATAAGATGAAACGAAAAAGTACGATGAGATCATGCAAGAAACATAAGATAGAAGCTCATACTGTATGTCACAGTGACACCAGGATTGGTGAATGGAAATCACAATAATACTAATCCACTGGTGCCCAGTAATAACAATAAAATTATAAGAGTATTACTTTCTCAAAGGCCAAAAACATGCACTTTGTATAAAACAAATACACTATATTTCTGACAAAACATAAGCATTAAAATTACACATGAGACATTGATTGGTACACAGGAAGAATATCCTATCACACATAACACATTGATTGGTGCAATGAAGAATAGCCTATCACACATGACACATTGATTGGTGCAATGAAGAATAGCCTATCACACATGACACATTCATTGGTACAATGAAGAATAGCCTATCACACATGACACATTGATTGGTGCAATGAAGAATAGCCTATCACACATGACACATTGATTGGTACAATGAAGAATAGCCTATCACACATGACACATTGATTGGTACAATGAAGAATAGCCTATCACACATGACACATTGATTGGTACAATGAAGAATAGCCTATCACACATGACACATTGATACACATGAAGAATGGCCTATCACATGACACATTGGTACACATGAAGAATGGCCTATCACATGACACATTGATTGGTACACATGAAGAATGGCCTATCACACATGACACATTGATTGGTACACATGAAGAATGGCCTATCACACATGACACATTGATTGGTACACATGAAGAATGGCCTATCACACATGACACATTGATACACATGAAGAATGGCCTATCACATGACACATTGGTACACATGAAGAATGGCCTATCACATGGCACATTGGTACACATGAAGAATGGCCTATCACATGACACATTGGTACACATGAAGAATGGCCTATCACATGACACATTGATTGGTACACACGAAGAATAGCCTATCACATGACACATTGATTGGTACACACGAAGAATGGCCTATCACATGACACATTGATTGGTACACATGAAGAATGGCCTATCACATGACACATTGATTGGTACACACGAAGAATGGCCTATCACATGACACATTGATTGGTACACATGAAGATTGGCCAATCACACATGACACATTGACTGGTATACATGAAGAACAGCCTATCACACATGACACATTGATTGGTACACATGAAGAATGGCCTATCACATGACACATTGATTGGTACACACGAAGAATGGCCTATCACATGACACATTGATTGGTACACACGAAGAATGGCCTATCACATGACACATTGATTGGTACACATGAAGAATGGCCTATCACATGACACATTGATTGGTACACACGAAGAATGGCCTATCACATGACACATTGATTGGTACACACGAAGAATGGCCTATCACATGACACATTGATTGGTACACATGAAGAATGGCCTATCACATTACACATTGATTGGTACAATGAAGAATAGCCTATCACACATGACACATTGATTGGTACAATGAAGAATAGCCTATCACACATGACACATTGATTGGACACACGAAGAATGGCCTATCACATGACACATTGATTGGTACAATGAAGAATAGCCTATCACATGACACATTGATTGGTACACATGAAGAATGGCCAATCACACATGACACATTGACTGGTATACATGAAGAACAGCCTATCACACATGACACATTGATTGGTACACATGAAGAATGGCCTATCACATGACACATTGATTGGTACACACGAAGAATGGCCTATCACATGACACATTGATTGGTACACATGAAGAATGACCTATCACATGACACATTGATTGGTACACACGAAGAATGGCCTATCACATGACACATTGATTGGTACACACGAAGAATGGCCTATCACATGACACATTGATTGGTACACATGAAGAATGGCCAATCACACATGACACATTGACTGGTATACATGAAGAACAGCCTATCACACATGACACATTGATTGGTACACATGAAGAATGGCGTATCACACATGACACATTGATACACATGAAGAATGGCCTATCACATGACACATTGGTACACATGAAGAATGGCATATCACATGACACATTGGTACACATGAAGAATGGCCTATCACATGACACATTGGTACACATGAAGAATGGCCTATGACATGACACATTGATTGGTACACACAAAGAATGGCCTATCACATGACACATTGATTGGTACACACGAAGAATGGCCTATCACATGACACATTGATTGGTACACATGAAGAATGGCCTATCACATGACACATTGATTGGTACACACGAAGAATGGCCTATCACATGACACATTGATTGGTACACATGAAGATTGGCCAATCACACATGACACATTGACTGGTATACATGAAGAACAGCCTATCACACATGACACATTGATTGGTACACATGAAGAATGGCCTATCACATGACACATTGATTGGTACACACGAAGAATGGCCTATCACATGACACATTGATTGGTACACACGAAGAATGGCCTATCACATGACACATTGATTGGTACACATGAAGAATGGCCTATCACATGACACATTGAGTGGTACACATGAAGAATGGCCAATCACACATGACACATTGACTGGTATACATGAAGAACAGCCTATCACACATGACACATTGATTGGTACACATGAAGAATGGCCTATCACATGACACATTGATTGGTACACACGAAGAATGGCCTATCACATGACACATTGATTGGTACACATGAAGAATAGCCTATCACATGACATTGATTGGTACACATGAAGAATGGCCTATCACATGACACATTGATTGGTACACACGAAGAATGGCCTATCACATGACACATTGATTGGTACACATGAAGAATGGCCAATCACACAAGACACATTGACTGGTATACATGAAGAACAGCCTATCACACATGACACATTGATTGGTACACATGAAAAATGGCCTATCACATGGCACATTGGTACACATGAAGAATGGCCTATCACATGACACATTGGTACACATGAAGAATGGTCATATGACACATTGACTGGTATACATGAAGAACAGCCTATCACACATGACATATTGATTGGTACACATGAAGAATGGCCTATCACATGACACATTGATTGGTACACACGAAGAATGGCCTATCACATGACACATTGATTGGTACACACGAAGAATGGCCTATCACATGACACATTGATTGGTACACATGAAGAATGGCCTATCACATGACACATTGATTGGTACACATGAAGAATGGCCGATCACATGACACATTGATTGGTACACACAAAGAGTGGCCTATCACATGACACATTGATTGGTACACATGAAGAATGGCCAATCACACATGACACATTGATTGGTATACATGAAGAACAGCCTATCACACATGACACATTGATTGGTACACATGAAGAATGGCCTATCACATGACACATTGATTGGTATACATGAAGAACAGCCTATCACACATGACACATTGATTGGTACACATGAAGAATGGCCTATCACATGACACATTGATTGGTACACATGAAGAATGGCCAGTCACACATGACACATTGATTGGTATACATGAAGAACAGCCTATCACACATGACACATTGATTGGTACACATGAAGAATGGCCTATCACATGACACATTGATTGGTACACATGAAGAACAGCCTATCACACATGACACATTGATTGGTACACATGAAGAATAGCCTATCACATGGCACATTGATTGGTATACATGAATAGTAGCATTTTGCACATCCTGCATTTCTTGAGACATAAAGTGTTTGCCAGCGTAAATTTAAAATGGTGGAAGAATTAATTTATGTACACTTTTTTCAACTATACGTGTGTCTGTAATTTTAACTGTAGTTTTGCTAATTTTAAACATGTATTATATGTATGATACACAATTTTAAAGATTAATAAATGTACTGTTGAAATAACTAAAGATGCAGGTATGTGTTGACAATTTTTCAGATACTGCAGGTATTAAAAGATGATTAGGCAGAAAAAGTATCTTACAAAATGTATTGTGTTGCTTGTCCATCAAGAATGATGATGACCATTTATTTCATCCAGTGGGTTGAAAGTATGGAGCCTGTGAGTTCTAAGATGGCTGATAAGGCCTATTTTGGCTCAAAATGTTCTTTGACAATGTGGGCAAAGAATGCTTGACGTTCCAGGAGGAGGATCTCCTGCAGTGGTTTTTCTGTCCAGCCTTTTCTTCACAGCTCTTGCAGTCCTGGTTGCTTCACAAGTGACTGCACCCTTATGTAATGATGTACGCCACGAATTACGGTCTTTAGCAGCAGTCTCCCAGTGTCAAGATGAATTCCAAAAGCTTTCAGTGAGATTTTCAGAGTGTCTTTAAAGCGTTTCCTCTGGCCGCCTTGGGAGCGTTTACCACAACGCAGCTCGCCGTAAAAAATTCATTTAGGGAGCCTGTGATCTGGCATACGAGTTAAGTGACCAGCCCAGCGAATCTGATTCTTCATTAGTAGAGTGTGGATACTGGGCATGGACGCTCTTTCTAGAACTTCAGTGTCAGGGATCTTGTCTTGCCATTTAATCTTCAATAGCTTCCTAAGGCAGACTGTGTGGAAGTGGTTTAATTTCCTAGCATGTCGCTGATAAACAGTCCATGTTTCACAAGCATATAGCAGTGTGGATAATACAACTGCTTTATAGACTTTCAGCTTTGTTTGCAGGCTTATTCCATTTCTGTCCCATACATTCTTGTACAGTCTGCCAAAGGCCACGCTGGCCTTGGAGATTCTTGCATTCACTTCGTCATCAATTGTGGCAGCTTGTGACACAGTGCTGCCAAGATAGGTGAACTTGTCCACAACACTTAGTCTGTGACCGTTCACCTTGATATTCGGCACAGTGTGATTATTCCCTGGAGCTAGGCTGGTACATAACTACAGTCTTTCCAAGTTGATATTGAGCCCAAAGTTGGCACAGGCATATGAGAAAGCTGAAACATTGTGTTGCATGTCTGCCTCTGAGTTGGCATATAGAGTGCAATCATCAGCAAACAGCAGTTCTCTGATGGTGTCGCTGTTAGTTTTGGTTTTGGCTTTCAGCCTTCTGAGATTGAACAACTTTCCATCCATGTGGTAGTTGATGTCTATTCCAATGTCATTGTTCTCGAAGGACACTCGTCAGCATAGCTGAAAACATGAGGCTGAACAGTGTTGGTGCCTGGACACATCCTTGCTTCACTCCATTATCTTCTTACAAAATAATGAACAGCTGTCAACTGACAGTCAGATTCTAATGTTCTAAGACATTTAATATGTTGTCAGGAATACTTGTATCTAGTATGGCAGTTGTCTGTGGCTGAGGGGCAGTGAATGCCTTTCACAATTCCCCAAAATACTGAGTTGTAGGTTTGAAATCATCTGCAGGTGATTTGGAAACAGACTGCCTTGCGCTGATTTCCATGGTGTGAGTGTCGGTCACTCAGAAAGTAATGGCATACTACAATAAAAATGTGTCTCAAAGCAGTCTCCAGCTGTGGCTGTGTGATGTGATAGCACCATCACATTGTGTAGGCCTGGAAGCATGGAGGAATTTATGGCCAGTCTGTCACAGATGACCAGGCGAGGAACCCATGCCCGACCAAGCTCATGACATGACCAGTGCAATTTGCTGTTAACTGATTGGGTGCCAAACAAACAGTAGGTTTGGATCAAATGTGGTACACAATCAAATGAACAAGTATTATTATGTCAATTTCTGTTCACTGAGCATTGACATTGCGGGAGATGCCACGGAAGAAATCAAATAACGCGATGATCAGAGTATGTCGATATATCTTCCTTCTGTCAAATTGGGCGCAAATTACAAGTGCCTCTGAAGTTAGTTGGAGTGGGTTCGCCTGATGGTGAGGGACACTGGTAATAGGGAAAGCTAATCAACATGCGAAAATCAGTCCAGGTCACTTGAAGTAGTATCACATATGTAGACTACACTTGAGTTCAAAGCGAACGAACGAGAGAAAATATTGTTTATGTATAATATGAACCTTGTGCTTGTAAATGTGTAAATGCTGAATGGTTTCTGACCTAGTTCTATGCTCCGTGGTGTGGGTACTGCAAGAAGCTGGAGCCAGTATACAAGGAAGTGGCTAGCCTGCTGCACCAGATTGAGAGTCCTGTCCAGGTTGCCAAATTGGACTGCACAAAATATTCTCTTGTTGCGAATGCATTTTCTATCAGAGGATTTCCAACAATAATGTTGTAAGTAGAGATATGAATAAGCAGGTTTATTGCATAGTTCATCATACAAGCTCTGTGGCTTTCATTAATATTTTGGGGAAAATGGCCTATTCAATAATCATTATCATGAGCTATGCTAAGCGGCACAGATATTCATGTTCCTCCTCAAACATCTGTCCTTTCTGTTCTTGATAAGTTCAACAGCACATTATCTTCCGTGCTACTATGTCATCCATTGCAGCACTTCCGTCTTTTGTTGACCTCAGCCTCTAACATACTTCATCTTCATGGTTGTTACAGCCTTCTCTGGACCTTCTCAAGATGTTCCAGCGTAGTTTCATTACAAATAAATATTATACATAAACTTGTGCCTGGAAAAGGCTAATGAAGGCAGAACATTTTATACAAATATAAGAAGGAGACAGACAACATTGTTTGGTCATGTCAGGTGGGGCGAGGCATTGGTTGTTATTACGACTGGGAAAAGCAGCAATAGAAGAGGCAAGGGCATACTGAAATAAATGATACTGGATGGACTGAAATGGTGGCATGGAGGAATATTATCAATGAAATTGATATAGAATACCAGGGACTGAGATCTGTGGAGATGCATGGACATATGTACCAGTTGGCAAGACACATAATGATGATGACGATGACGATGACGATGATGATGATGATGATGATGATGATGATGATGATGATGATGATGATGATGATGATGATGATACATACAAAGTTTGAATTGATTCCTATCATCATCATAATCATCATCATCATCATCATCATCATCATCATCATTATCATCATCATCATCATCATCATCATCAGGCAGAACACATCATGTGGTTCTATTGTTTCAAAACAAGTTTGGTATAACATGAGGTGTGAAATATTTCCATTGTGTTATATGTTTAATGAAGACTATATGAAATCTCATGTGTATACCTGTCAGGCAGTTGTTTGGGTGTCATGGAGTGATAGAGGGTTATCGTGTTCATGTTTAGAGAGTGAACAGATGCCAGCAATGAATGTGTCATCAACTAGCCTAATGCCATAATAAGAATACATTGTGGCTGAAAAATAAACAGCATCATGTCTGGGCTGCTGAACATTTTGGCCATGTTAAACATCACAGTAGCTTGGAGAAAACATTGATGGAAGGTGTGGTTCCTGGACGATGAGGCAGGAGATGACCAGCACACAGATGGACACAGGACACTGTAGACAGCTTGGGCATGAGGCAGGAGGTGACCAGCACACAGATGGACACAGGACATTGTAGACAGCTTGGGCATGAGGTGACCAGCACACAGAAGGACACAGGACATTGTAGACACCTTGGGCATGAGGCAGGGGATCAGGCAATGGATCAGGAGACTTGTGGTCAGGCCAAGAGGAGAGAGATGCTTGAAAGCATGTACACAGGGGAAATGAAGTAAGGATCAAATGTGACCCAAGGTTCACTTGCTGCATAGTAGTTGTGTTAGAAAACCTTTGTCAATAGTTCAGCATTCTGTGTGATGTGTTGTCCTGTTGCTCTATTGAGTTTCTTGTCATTGTTTCAGCATGTTCTTGTTTATTGTGGTGTTGTGTTGTTCATGTGAGTTCTAGTTTATATTTTAGCATTCTATGTGTTGCAATATCATATTAATCACATGCATTTCTTGTGCATACTTCAGCATTCAGGGTGACAGAGTGTTCACACACAAGGGAGACAGATCCAAGGAAAACATTGTAGAGTTTGCTTTAAGAGCGCAAGGGTAAATATTGTATTTTTAAACAAAAAATGGTTCCTTTGAACTCGTTGTCCATACACGTTCTACTACGTCTAGTACACTGAACTGATTTGTGTGTGTGGATTAGCTTACCCTATTACCAGTGCTACTCGCCATCAGGCATACCCATTCTGACATCACCGTCCTAGATATCTAGGGGAATGAAACTCGGGCTCATACAGGCAACAAACTCCATTCATATGCAATCTAACATCATTTATTTATATTATGTTACAGTAAGCTGGCGAAGAGAGTTTTCGCAAGCCAGCAATCTGCAAGTTGCGTATCACAGGAGTTTACAATAAACATGATTATTACAACAACTCTATCAGCTATCTAACATATGCATAAGACCCCTAAATACACTTGGGTTTTAAGCTATCAAGTCCCCCTTAAGGTAAGCCCTGTTGCTTCCTCGATGTCCAGTCCGTGTCTGCCTTTCCACACGTGTCGCAATCCGACACGGGTGGTAACTCTCTCTGAGTTTCTCGTGGACCCCGCAATCGGTGGGCCCCATTGGTGTCCACGGGGCTGTGGACACACTGACCTGTCCTTCGAGAAGGCTCTGGATTATTCGAGCCTTCGAGTGACTCGGTTCTTTCCCTTTAGCTGGAGTTCTATCCCTTCTCCACTCTCTCTTAATTTTATGTTGGTACCGCCCTTATGTGAGGCTGTGACAGTGGGCGGTCATGTTTTGTCATCCAATTGATGAAGCATGATTTTCCAGGCATCTGTAAAGAAGGTAGTTTGCCATTGCTTTCCTTCTTAGCAGTGACCATACTGGTTGATGACCATAGCCATTGTCTCCAAAAATAGATCCTCTACCTACCTTCGTGAAGTTGTAGACCACAACCTACAACTATCTTTCGGCTGCTCTTCAACTTCATCCACCACCTGCACCCACGGCTGCACATATCCCTGATCGTGGGGGGGCTAAACAGGTACTCCACCTTGCCCAAAGGTATACGATACGCTAGCAGAGGGAAAGAGGCACCTTACTTCTCCGTTGATAATGGATACTCCTATCCTGCCACCCATGATGATAAAATAAAGAACACTGAAGAATATAAGAATAGCAGATTGTGTGTATACTGGATGTACAAGCAAAGACATCAGTCATGGATCATTATCATGTAGCAGGTCCTTTTCAGAACTTGCTGTCGTCAGTCTTCTGAAAAGTTTCTCGATAACTAAAAACTAAGACTAAAACATGTATAAATAAACTACAAACATTCATTAAATGGTGCATGCACATTATAGAAGGACTAAAATGATATAAGGACTAAAATGATATGATAGCATTACCTGAGGGAGAGAACTAAACATATTATGGCGAATCAAGAG
>JACEFZ010028068.1:135000-209717 GCA_014155875.1 Cepaea nemoralis
TAACAGCAACATATGAATGTTTTATGTGTTGAAACTTCTACAGAAATTATACTCACAGGCAGCAGATACTTTTGCAGTCCATTCTTACTTCTATTATGGGGCAAGAAACATCGTTGAGGTAAGTGGTTCAGTGTTTCTTCATCTACTTACTCTTCCTCCTCTTCTACTGCTGTTGCTGTCTCTGCCCTTTATCCCCCATTGGAGGATAGGCCCTCAACCAACTCACTGCTAGCAACACTATCTTTTGCTGTATCCTGCAGCCCTGTCCGTGTGCTCCCCATATTATTCATCTCTGCCTCTAATTCCCTTCATGTGTGTTTTTAGGTCTCTTCTGTTTATTTTGCATTCTGGGTTTCAGGAAAAGAACTTTCTAGTCACACTATTAACAAATTTTCTCGGTTTGTTCCTAAGCAGTACCAGCATGTTTTTTCATCTCTTGATTTGCTGTCTTGTTCTTTCCTAACTTCTGCATTTGTGGTTCTGTCATACCATTTTAGTTCTTGTATTCTGTGCATGAACTTGTTAATGAATGTTTGTAGATTATTAGTAATTGTTTTAGTTGTTCTCTATTTTTCTGATCCAAAGTGGAGAAAGGAATGTTTCATGTAGAATGGCTTGCCTCGTGTCAGAGGTCACAGATTGTGAGAATTGTGTGGAGTTTCTGCCCTGGTCATGTGGGAGTCTGGGGGAATGAACAAGCTGATGGGTTGGCAGGGAATGCACCTCTCCATGGTAGATTACCTATGGACAAGTGAGAGGTGATTGGGTGCATGTGGGACAGGTCGAGAAAGCGGGCGAACAAACTGAAAACCCATATGTGGAGATAATGATATGGCGGGGGATCAGCAGGGGTTCTGGATGAATCTCAAGACCAGGAGAACTTTTAGTCAGATGGTAGTTGAAACGATTAGCAGTATGACTCTTCGCTGGCTGTTGAAGAAGGGGCCTGAGCGCTATAGTAGAAGCACAGGCCATGCATCAGTCCACCAGATTCTCACAAACAACACACAAACAGACTTACTCCCATTGTGCACTCCTACAAGACATTGCTCACAACCAAGTGGAAAATAAAACTGCCTTCTCATTGAATTCCCTGTGCTTGAGAAAACTACTGGTGAAGACATTGTTTGTCATTAGAAGTGACGTAAAGAACCAGTTTACACACCTTTGATTTGGACATACAGTGCTAGACCTGTAATTGTATAGACAAACTGGCACTAGTGGCCTATGTGGTCAGTATCACACCGGCAGCTTTTACTTCCCAGGACATTGTTTGGTACCCATGTAAGGCTGGGTTGGCCAGGGAGCTCATGTCACTTGTTACAAAATTCACATCCGCAGTCTTTTGGTGGTTAAGAGTTAAAGCCAAGGTTGAACAAGTACAGCCTGAAGTTTATTCACAAGCTCTCTGAATGTATGATTGGCTGAATGTACAGATGAAAGAAGTTCAATTTCATCTATGTACACAGTGAGCTGTTGGTGCTCTAAGCATGCTTGCTTGTTGAATGCACTGCTGTAGTATGCTGTACCTCTTCCCTGTAGCCCGTCTGTGTGTCCAAGCTGATGTAATTAAAATATGAATACAATTAGTGGAACTGGTAAAGCTGTGGAAATGTAAACAATATAAAATATCACAAAGTAATGTAGCTTTACAGAACAGAATTATGAAAAATACAGGACGTTGCGGCGACTAACCTTCATCAGCAAACAAATACATACACAAAACACAACATATAGTCACGGAGAAGACCCTCCAGTGACTACATTAAGGCATAAGAACGGGGTGAGAAGAATAAAAATATGAAAAAATTAAAACAATGAAGAGAAAATGAAAAATAAAAAAAAATGTTTTGCGACTTATCTCAGAATCCCAGGCTGTGATAGTTAAGTTAGTTGCATGTCCTTTATAGGACACAGCAGTCAACCCCAGCATTGTTTGGCTGTTCGTGATTCCTGGGCAAGTTTACGTTCAGTAGTTTGCCAATTCTTTCTGAATGATCGGCACCCATACCATTTCATAGAAAACCAATACAGCTGTGTTTCGAACGTGGGTATGCAGAATTACAAACTGCATCCGTAACCCCTTCGCCACATGCTAATGTACAAGCTACCAAGGTTGTTGTGTTTCCAGCCTTAAATTTGTGCGGCGCTTTTGGCAGGTCGCCCTGCAGACAGAGACTGAGCCATATGGGATCTACCTGGTGCAATGAAGTCGATCCTCTCGACTTTTAAGATGTTTTTAAAAAAAAAGAACAAAGCCCCAAGGCAGGAAGGAACATGCTGGGGTATGCTAAGTGTTAAGACCATCACTCTTGTGTAGGCCTGAGTCCATGGGGAAATAGGTGGCCAGTCTTCCCGAGCAGTGAGACCTGGCACCAAACACTCGTCCAACCATGCTCTTGTCATTGTCATTGAAGCATCATAACCATTACATAAACATACCCGCTTGTTTAGAGCATTGGCCTATTAAATGTAGGCTTCACAATGTCTGTCCAGCCAGACAGAGTTTGCATGTTGTCAGCAAGCATGGAGTTTGGTCTTAACTAACAGAACAAGCCATCATATGTACTGAATGATTGGTACAATGCATATAGTACATGTTAGATGTTGCTCGCATTTGTTTTCAGAATGTGAACATACAGAGCTATCCAGCTGTGCTTGTTGTGAAGGACAGACGGATGTATGAATATGAGCGTGAGTATAGATGTGTATCATGAGTGTAGATGTGCATCATCATGAGTAAAGATGTGTATCATCATGAGTAAAGATGTGTATTATCACAAGTATGAAAATCTGCTTGCTGAAAAGTTGTCTGTGGGCCTGTACTGCTGTATGGATGTGATTGCTTGACTGATTGATTGATTGATTTAGGAATCGACATCACAGCATTCGGGGCATTCCCATAAGTGCTCCGTCCCCATTCTCAGCAGCCAGTGAAGAGTTCCAACACCAATAGTACCAGTAGCAGTCTAATTATATGTCCATCTCACCTTTCCTCTAAGCGTTGAGAGTCGGCCAGATCCCCTTGCCACTCCTCGCTGTCTCATTCTTGCCAGACCATGGTGATCCATTTGCTCCTCCGAGGTGTACACGTGCTCCCACAAGGCCGCAACCACGTCTGCCTTGTCATGTATCAATACTCCACCAAGTTCTGCAGAGCCAGCCAAATTGTCCGTCTGTTCATTTCCCAGAACACCGGCATGCCCCGGAGAAAAGATCCAGGCGATGCTTGTCAACCGTGACCTCCGAAGCGAAGCAAGCCACTCCGCACGAAGCCTGCCCGTCCTCACCCTCATTAGCATGCTTTCTGAGTCAGTTACAATCACGATGTGTGTGTGTGTCGTATTCTCCATCCAGCGGAGAGCCGCAGTGACTGCCTCCACCTCCATTCTTAAGCTTGACATGAAATGGTGAAGATAATGTAGGCCATGGAGATATTGTTATTGATAAGAATGTTGAGGAGACCATGGACAGAGAAGCTGAGGTACTGAATGCTGCAGGTGTTACAAGATCACTCATTAAAAGCATCAGGAACAATCAAATGGAATGCATGGGGCTTATCATCAGCAGAGGTGGAATAGGGAAGTTAGCCATATATGGGTAAATACTTGACAAGAGAGGCAGAGAAAGATGTATGTGAAAAGCTTCAGCAACTGGAAAACATATTGATTGATTGATTGATTTAGGAACCGACAGCATTCGGGGCATTTCCATTAGTGCTCCGTCCCCATTCTCAGCAGCCAGCGAAGAGTTCCAACACCAATAGTACCAGTAGCAATCTGATTATATGTCCGTCTTGCCTTCCCTCTGAGCGTCGAGCGTCGGTCAGATCCCCTCGTCGTCTCCCCGCTGTCTCATTCTTGCCAGTAGAAAACAAATAATATAAGCAACACCAATTTCATAAAAATATCATAAGGCATTGAGAATAATGATCAGCTATGTCTGCTGCAGACGAGGTACAAGAAGAATATTTGTGTGCCATGTAGCTTAATGAGTGATGTTTGCATGGTCACATCATCCTGGGGTCAACTTTACAAGCACCCATTCATTTCACACCGGTATAACAACCAGCTGAGGGTTGTTCTGGGTACTGAAGAGCATCATTTCAGCACTTGTAAACAATCTACTATCTGGCACATGTAACTTGAAACTTAGCACACTACTTCTATTCAACAATTTCATTCACCCCATTTCACATTTAGGCTGGCGACAGCTGGGAGTTGTTTGCACAACTATGTTCAGTATCAGAAAATGACTGCTTCTGGCTTGTTGCCTTGCCTTTTTTCCATACAGATAAGTTTTTGTGTGTGGGACGTTTACACGCTTTGAAATCTATGGTGGTGTAGTCCATATAAGCACTACAACGTCCCATGCGCTGAACTTATTTTTGTGCGTGGATTAGCTTTACCAGTGTCCCTCGTCATCAGGTGAACCCACTCCGCCTTCTGAGATACTTTATTTATGTCCCCAAGTCAAGGACGAGAAGTCAACATTTTAGTAAAACTGAACGGTAGGGAATCTCTGTGGCGAAGTGGATCAGCCTTCTGCTTCGAAAGTTGTAGGTTCGATTCTGGGCTACGTCTTACAGTTCACGAGTACATTTCTCTCTGAGACTCCAGGGAGTCGTCGCTGGAGCTACGTAGTTTGAGCTTTGTGTGATACTTTTGGCAGGCCACCCTGCGGAAAGAGACTGAGCCATATGGGATAAAACCCAGTCCAATGAAGTCAATCCTCTAAACTTTTAAGACTTTATTAAAAGGGTTGAACCCGCTACCTCGGCATCAGCACACCAAAAGTTTAAGAGTGAGTGCTCTTATGTATTTGGCCATACTGACCTCTTGGCATGAATATCACGATCACAGTTGTTCTGAGCAGACGTGCGCTATCTGCAGTACAATAGAATCAAGGATGAACCAGGGATGTGCATGCAAGTTATGTAAGTCAGGAAGCTGTACAAGAAACCAGATTTTCTGGAACTTGTGGAAGCAAGTTCACAATGGTGGGATCCAGTGATACTACATGATTAGCCATTGGTAGCCGGTAGATCTCAGTGTGGCCTTTAGATAAAATAATAGCTCTGTTTTGTCTGAGATATGAATTAATAATGCTTGGCATGTTTGAATGAAAGGTGAATTCATAGCTTTTGGCATGTTTGAAAGGTGAATTCATAGCTTTTGGCATGTTTGAAAGGTGAATTCACAACTTTTGGCTTGTTTGAAAGATGAATTCTTAACATTTGGCATTTTTGAAAGGTGAATTGATAACATTTGGGATGTTTGAAAGGTAAATTCACAATTTTTGGTTTGTTTGAAAGGTGAATTCATAACATTTGGCATGTTTGAAAGGTGAATTCATAACTTTTGGCTTGTTTGAAAGGTGAATTCATAACTTTTAGTAGGCTTGAAAGGTGAATTTGTAACAGCTAGCATGTCTGAGAGGTGAATTCATAACTTTTGGTATGTCTGAAAGGTGAATTCACAACTTTTGGCTTGTTTTAAAGGTGAATTCATAACTTTTATTAGGCCTGAAAGGTGAATTCGTAACTGCTAGCATGTCTGAGAGGTGAATTCATAACTTTTGGCTTGCTTTAAATGTGAATTCATAACTTTTAGTAGGCTTGAAAGGTGAATTCACATCTGCTAGCATGTCTGAGAGGTCAATTTATAACTTTTGGTATGTTTCAAAGTGAATATAGTTGTTAAACTTAGTTTTGTGATTCTGAATATAAAATCTGTAATCACTGTGGCTGGCATAAATTATTTTACTTAGTTTTGTGAGTCTCAATGTATTATCTCTGTTCATTGCGGCTGGCGTAAATAATTTTACAAAATCTTTCGAGGGATGAGTGGCTAGATTGAGAGAATCTGCCCCTGAGTCTAGAAGGTCCTGTTTAATTCTCAGTGTTGATGATGTGGGATTTTACAAAATCAGAAAATGGGGGTATACCCGCCTCACCCCTGATCTAGACTGAAGTAGTGTATTGCATGTCTAGCCTTTTAAGTCATCATCATGATATCATCATCCACCACTTATGCTGTCGAGTGTCATGGGGAGGAATAATTGGCGTTCCAGCGCCCAGTGAGTTGCACTGGATAGTGTCATTTCATGTGATTGTACAATGTCTTTGATGTTGTCAATCCATTTTCTTCTAAGGCGTCTTCTTGCTCTTATAGCAGATCTTCGTTGATGTAGGGTCAGTGCTGGTAGTTGATGGTGTTGTATTCTAATGAGATGGCCAAACCATTTGATCTTCTGTCTTTCAATATATGTGGCACAAAGTGTTGATCAAATTGTATTTTCTGATATTTCTTATTTGATCTCGGATAGTTAAATTGGCAGCTTTCCTCAAGTATCTCATCTCACAGGTGTTGATTTTTCATAAGCGTGATTTGGATAATGTTCAAGTTTGACATTGGTAGCATAGGGTTGGTGTAAATATGCTATTTATTATGTCTTTTTGCAGTCATAGGTATGTTTGGATGTTTCGGTATTGGTGATCCTTAGTATTCTTAGTCAAGGGTGAAAAACGTGGAAAACCTGTGTGCACACCTTGCTGGTTGAAGATAATAAAGAGCAAGCAGAACAGACTGCCATCCTGGATCCACCTGGAAGCCCAAGTGAATTGTAAAAATCTGCCACAATGAGGATTGAAATCTATGACCACTGGCTGGCATGTGAGTATCTAGCCACTGTGCTTCCATGGCTGCCAGCCTTTGTCTCTGGCATACATTCAAGTTTGAAGATTGAGCACAACCCACTACTGGAAATGCTGATCGTGTTCCCGTATGAACCTTGGGCCCTGTCTACGTCAGATTGGAAGGCTAGACTTGAGTTTCGATCTCATTTGAGCTTGTCAGTAACAGGTTGTGCTCAATATTCAAACCTCAAATCCCGAAACAACCAAATAAATCAGTACATTTAAGTTGTTAGTCATGAGTTGTAACATCAGATTCTCCTACTTCCAGCCACAGATGGTGTAGCTACAGCATCCTCACTACAACAGTTTGTCAACAGGGAGCAGTATGCTACATTTCCTAAGGTATCAGGCCAGAGCTTAAATGATCTGGCCACTGTAGTCAAGTTTCTGGTCATTCTGGTGGTCCACCCCGAGGACCTTACAGATGCCTCTACAGCAAGTGCCAGGTAACAGAAGGGATGTGTGCTGTTGTCATTCCATTGTCATGAGATTCCCACCACTATGGTGCAGTAACATTGTTAGCGTATAAATGCCCTTGAATATAAATGCTATAGACAGGTTCTAAGAATATCGTGAATACAGAAAAGAACAAATGCATCCATACGACAAGAGTTGAATATTGAAGAAGGTTGGCTACTAACGACAATAGAACAAAGAAAATGGAAATATTTTGGTAACTTGAAACATCATGAAAGCTTAGAGAGAACAATAATGGAGGGGTATATGCCTGGGAGCCGGCTTCCTGGCCTAGAGGTTAGCAACTTTTCTCCGTAATCTCATATACTCTCGTAAGTAATGTGACGACGGTGAGAATCAGCAGTGGTTCGAATCGCGTCGGTAACTTACGGGGTATGTGAGCCGGCCACTCAGAAAGCAATGGCAAACTACTGAGTGTAATCTTACCAAGAAATCAACAATCAGCTGAAAGATGCTGATGTTGACAGCGATGTCCTGTAAAGGATATGCAAAACATTTAATTTATATGCCCGGGAAGAGAGGAAGAGGACGGCCAAAGAGAAGATGGGTGCAGGATATGGCGGATGATCTCCAGATGGTTGTATTGGATGCGGGACATCTTGCTTATGACCGAGAAGTTTTATGGAAGGTTGTTATGGAAGCGAGGTTCTGCAAGGGACACACTACTGAATGAAGGAATGAATGAGCATCATTAGGGGTGTTTTTGCTTGTCTTGGAATGATTCTCCGGTTCCGAGAGCAGACTTCATGTACAACATCATACAAAAAGAGTCAGTACATCATCAGAATTGCTGACTGTAGTCAGTAGCAATAACGTAGCAAGTTGGGTGCCCATAGGAACCTGAACATAGCAGCAATGATTCCTTATGAAACTGTTTAACATCGTCTCTGTGGGTGTCCCATCACCCACCAACTGCCGATTGGTCTACACAAATGGTCTAGTACCATGTGCCCAATGCACTTTAAGGCGTGTGCAAGGGTTCTTTATGCTGAATATGTCTTAGTGCGAGTCAAGGGGTCATTTACCACACTTTTACTGTCTGAGGTGTCCAGTTCTCTACAGATATCAGGCAGTCATGTCACTTCACCAAATCCTGGTGAACAGAACACTTTATATGGATCAACACACAGCTGATGATCACTTGTGTATATTACTACATAGTGTTGAGCAGTAGGGCATAAACCCAAGCTTTGCTGGGCCAGTTGCAGCAATGATAGTTGAATGTCCTCATCAAGTGGTCGGACTTACCAAACCAAAGACAGAGGGATGTGGGGGGAAATGATCACCTGTGCTGCCCACAATGGCCCATGATGATGATGATTATGATGCACAGAATAACTGTGGGGCAGAAAGAGTTCAGTTAAGAACTCATAAAGAGTTAATGTACCAGCTGTCTGGGATAGAAAAGTTATTGGATAGAAATAGTTCAGTTAGTTAACTCACAGAACTTGGGTTCATATAACACTTGTCTGGGACAGAAAGAGTTCTGTTTATAAGTCGTACAGATTGTCTTTATGTAACAGTTGTCTGAGACAGATTTCAGTTAATAACTCATATTGGTTGTCTTTATGTAACAACTAGCTGACCCGGCCCGGTTTCGCCCAGTCCCTGGTGGGGAGCATCTCATTTAATTCATATAAGTAGTCATATAAGTTCTCGTTCCCGTTACCGACTATGTCTGTCTGTCTGTCTGTCTGTCTGTCTGTCTGTCTGTCTGTCTGTCTGTCTGTCTGTCTGTCTGTCTGTCTGTCTGTCTGTCTGTCTGTCTGTCTGTCTGTCTGTCTGTCTGTCTGTCTGTCTGTCTGTCTGTCTGTCGTCTGTCTGTCTGACCCGGCCCGGCATCGCCCAACTCCTGGTGTGGAGCATCTCATTTAATTCATATAAATAGTCGTATAAGCTCCCGTTCCCGTTCCCGACTATCTATCTGTCTGTCTGTCTGTCTATATGTCTGTCTGTCTGTCTGTCTGTCTGTCTGTCTGTCTGTCTGTCTGTCTGTCTGTCTGTCTGTCTGATCCGGCCTGGCTTCGCCCAGCCCCTGATGGCGAGCATCTCATTTAATTCATATAAGTAGTCATATAAGTTCCCGACTGTCTGTCTGTCTGTCTGTCTGTCTGTCTGTCTGTCTGTCTGTCTGTCTGTCTGTCTGTCTGTCTGTCTGTCTGTCTGTCTGTCTGTCTGTCTGTCTGTCTGTCTGTCTGTCTGTCTGTCTGTCTGTCTGTCCGTCCGTCCCTCCCTCTCTGTCTGTCTGTCTGTCTGCCTGTCTGTCTAATCATTTATTGGTTGCAGTTAGAACAACCTTAGATAAACGAAGACCAACTTACAAAAAGCATTAGAAAGAGCACTTGAAAGATCTTTACATCTTCCCCAAGAATTAACTTGGGTAAACGGAGCGGCGGCAGCAGCATCAGCAGAAGAAGGAAAAGGAGGAGTAGACAACTGCAGCGAAAAGGTGGGTCTGTCTATCTATCTGACCCGGCGTGGCTTCGCCCAGCTCCTGGCGGGTAGCGTCTCATTAAATTCATACAACAAAAAAAGTAACTTAAAAGAATGTCCTTCCACACACCATCCATTATTTTTAATGAAAACTCTTTCTAATCACCTGCATGACTACAGTAACTTCTTAAGCATAAAAAGATGAGTTACAATGTTATGCATTGTGCATTATTTTTATGAAAACTTTGAAAATGCCTTAAAAATTGTATCACTATTTATTATAACTCATATGCCGGTACATAACTATAGACACAGAGTTTATAAATCTTTGAAAACGATGCCACAATATGACTATAAGGTATAAAGAAAAGTTATGCCCCTTGAAATAACTTTTACAGAGTTAGGTCCCCTGAGATATATGAAATTATAATGAAAAATGGAAAATTAAATAATATTGGGTAAGCAGCCGATTTCACACTAAAAAAATATGACAGTGGGCTGCGCTGGAATGAAAGGAAGACGTGTAGAAAATTTCATCTCAATCGGATGGGCCGTTCGCGAGCGCATAAAGGACATACGGACAGACGGAGATCGCCTTTTATATATAAGATTGTCTGAGACAGATTTAAATTAATAACTCATATGTGTTGTGTTTATGTAACAGTTGTCTGAGACAGATTTCAGTTAATAATTCATATGGGTTGTGTTTATGTAACAGCTGTCTGGGACAGACAGATTTTGGTTAATAACTTATATAGGTTTTGATTGATTGATTGATTGATTTAGGAATCGACATCACAGCATTCGGGGCATTCCCATAAGTGCTCCGTCCCCATCCTGAGCAGCCAGCGAAGAGTTCCAACACTAATAGTACCAGTAGCAATCTGATTACAAGTCCGTCTCGCCTTTCTTCTGAGCGTTGAGCGTCGGCCAGATCCCTTCGTCACTCCTCGTTGTCTCATTCTTGCCAGACCATGGTAATCCATTTGCTCCTCCGAGGTGTGCACGTGCTCCCACAAGGCCGCAACCACGTCTGCCTTGTCATGTATCAATATTCCACCAAGTTCTGCAGAGCCAGCCAATCTGTCCTGCCTGTTCATTTCCCAGCACACCGGCATGCCCCGGAGAAAAGATCCAGGCGATGCTTGTCACCCGTGACCTCCGAAGCGAAGCAAGCCACTCCGCACGAAGTCTGCCCGTCCTCACCCTCGTCAGCATGCTTTCTGAGTCAGTTACAATCACGATGTGTGTGTGTGTCATATTCTCCATCCAGCGGAGAGCCGCAGTGACTGCCTCCACCTCCATTCTTAAGCTGGATGTTGTGGTATCATATGCCAGGCTCTCCTGCCCCAAACATCGACCATTAGCTTTGGCTATGAACCCCCAGCCACTTCTCTCACCTCTTGACACCGAACCATCTGTGTAGATAATCACATCACTCGAGTGAGCATTGTCCTGAATTAGTTGCTGGATTTCCACTTCCGTGGCCCCTGCTGGCCACTCCCTGCACTCCCGGCTTAATGTGATTATAACTCTGCACAAGTCTGACTGCTCCGCTGGCACTCTGACCCACTCCTCTCCACGCCTAATGTTCTCCAAGGGGCACACCTATCGTATCCTCCGCCTGAGCCATCCATGATTTCCCTCTTATCAGTCGCTGACCCTTAACTGCATCCAGCGCCTCATGCAGTGGGTGGTCTGTGTCTGCAGCTACTCTGAGGTATGCCTTCGCCTGCATCACCTTGAGCCTACCAGCAACAGTCGGCAGACCAAGGATGTCTTTTTGGCCTCTGCAGCACAGCTTATATAGGTTGTGTTCATTTAGCGACTGTCTGGGACAGAAAGAGTCGGTACAACTACAATGGTTTGTTGATTTTGACAATTCTCTCAACCTTGGGCAGGAGTGGCAACCAACCTGTTATGTTATCTAGGCAAATAACAGAGTGTGTGAGAGTGGGAAGGAACAAGTCATCGTGAATTATAAATGGCAGATATTGTTGATCACCTCAATATCAAATACTTTGCCAACTGGCGTGGATGGTAGTGCTCCTTACCATCTTGCAATCTCCAACATAATGTGTCAATTCATGTACTGAAGTGTGTTCATGCCATGATAAAAGACTGTCAAGAATCTTCCCTCGCTGTCATCCTGAATCTTTTCATTTTTGTCTTCTCACAATGAGGCCAGTAATGTCAGCTACCACTTTGTGATGTTTGTGATCAGTTGTCTTTGTGTCTGGGCATGAGAATCATTGTTGGTTTAGCCATTGCTTGTCTGAACACAAGCTTCCTGAATGAATCAGTGATAGGCATGTTTGTGCATGGGATTAGAGCCATGAGTAGTGTATAAACCTTTAGGTACGCTAGGTAACCTGAAGTATGAGAAACTATTCTACAGCTGAATGTCGTCATGTACAGTTTTTAGCAGTGACATCTTCTTTCGTTCACTAGCATGTTTGTGGGCCATTCTGATTGCTATGGTGCGCCTCCAGGCACCATCTTCAGCACCTTTCTTTTGCTAGAGTAGACTGGTCTTACTCAAGTTTAGATATGTATGAATGTACACACGTGTCTGCGAAAGTATGTATGTACATACATATCTAGAGCTTCTTCTCCTGTTAGAAGGCCAGGAGTTGGAATTTTGCTGTCAGTGATGATGAAAGCACAAGCCATGGGGGTAAAATATATGTACTTCAATGAATCATGTATCTGTTTAATACACAAGAAACAATAATGCTATAATTATGGCAGTTGTACTGATGTTGGTTTCTGAGAGAACAAACAGTGGAGATCAGTGAGTCAGTGTACAATTAGACGTGTCTTGTGGTGATTAAACAATGTTGGGAAATTGTCAAATTATTGCATAGACATCTCTGTGATCACATTGAGTCTATCCATTTTCAGATCTTATGTTTTATTGTATGTTAATTTCTGTGTTTTCTTTCCCGATCCATTTCAGGTTGTTTCACATGTTTGAGAAAGTGGCTTTTGGCCAGAGAGTCAGATTTCACAGGTAGTGTTTTGTTGAATTTATTCAGCAGAAAATGGTCTGTTTTAACACTGAAATGTCTGCCACAGTGAAGACAAGACTGAGATGAGATGGAAGTACATCTTGCACATCACTTTGATTTCAGTGGAGGAGAGTTAGGCAGCGTTGACCTCACTCTCTTAATTGAGTTCCATCTTAAATTTGTTAGTCCCAGGCATTTGTTATGGAGAAATAATCACTGTATGAAAGAGAAGGGAGCTGCGATAGTGCAGTGGCTTACACGCTGGCCTGATTCCACTGTGCTCATGTGCCTTTTCAAGGCATACTGTTTAACTTGATCTCCCAGGTCGACCCAGATTACAATGGGTATGAAGACATGTAATGGGAAGTCAAGGTGGATGGGGAGATGCTGGCCATTTCTTCCATTGAGTGCTGACTGGACTACAAACATACGGGATTTGCATAATATAGCCAGTATATCTCAAAATGTATAAAAGGAGATGAGAAGGAGTTAAAGCAGCAAGATGAATACATTGGGTTAAAATTAAACATGTACATAATAGATTTATTTGGTTGTTTCGGGATTTTAGGTTTAAAGATTGAGCACAACCCACTACTAACAACACTGGTCATATTCTGGTATGAACCTAAGAAAGAGTTACCATGTTGGCTCCTAATCAGTGGGTTAATTTAACAGCTGGCTGGGACAAAAGAGTTAATTATGAAATTGAAAAGTGTGTGGAACTACTTATAAACACATGGAATGCCCGTGTGTTGCCGGGGCCCATACGGGAGAGCAAAGAATAGTAACACTGTTGACTACCATGAACGTCGTAAGAGGCGACTATGGTTCCATCGTCCTGCTACTGAGTGAGTGCGTGGCGTGACACTGTAAGCTGTGAATTTCACGTGGAATGCTTTTGCATCTGTCGGCGGTTATTTTTCGCGTGAACTGCATGTTCGGAACGATGACGGCCGGCAGTTGCTGGATTGACTGGTTTTCCTTTTCGGTTCACGAGTGCATTTTTCAGGAGACTCCTGGGAGTCTCGCTGTAGCTACGGAGTTCATGCTTTGTGCGGCGGTTTCGGTGGGTCGCCCTGCAGAAAGAGACCGAGCCATATGGGATAAAACCCCGGTCCTGTCTATTCCATTGTTCACATGGGGCAGTGAGGTGCATTTTGTGATATTCACTGGCACAGAACAGTTATGTTGCCGTGAAGTTGAAACCGCGACTAACTAACTAACATGGAATGAAATATCCAGTACGTGATATAGATGGCTAAAACAGAAGCATGACTGCAGTAGATAACCAAGGTGAACTTGTATGTCTGGTCCTGCCTGGTTTCTTGTCTGGAATATTCTTCAACAAGTGAATCGGTACAATTATTTCGGAACAGTCATAACATCTGATGGGAGATGCCTTGAAGAGATTAGAACAAGAATCGCCATGGCGAAAGTAGCCTTTAGCAAGATGAAAAACATACTGACCAATAAAAAGATGTCAGTTGAAACAAGAAAAAGAGTGTTGAGGTGCTACATAGAGCTTGAATTTTTGTATGGATGTGAAACTTGGACAATGAGCAGTCAAGCTGAAAAAACATCTGATGGCTGCAGAAATGTGGTTTCTGAGGAGAATGCAAAGAATACCATGGACAGACAGAAACACCAATGACCAAGTATTACAGGAAACAAATGAAAACTGTAAATTGATTAGAGAAATTAGACGTAGACAGTCAAAATTTTTTGGACACGTTATGAGAAGAAATGAATTGGAGAATTTGGTGACAACTGGCAAGATTGAAGGGAACAGACCAAGGGAAAGACCGAGAAGTAAATATCTGGATGGCTTAGCCACATGGCATGGTCGAGACAGGAACACGGAGCTGATCCACGACTCTGGTGATCGAGTGCGATGGCGAGTCATGACCGCCCATGCTTTCCGGCATGGTACATAATGGATGGATATATATATATATATATATATATATATAGAGAGAGAGAGAGAGACATACACATGGCATAGACTGAGACTAGGTGGGTCCAGTCATTGGTAGAGTTAATAGTTGTCATGACCCTGCTTAATCCTGTGCCAATCAAGGAAGTTCGAGTAAATCATCACATCAAACCACGTTGGATCACCCAGGAAATTCTTGAAATTATGAGAGACAGAGATAAGGCACATAAAAAGCGGGATCTCAGCACATACCGTACTCTTAGAAACAAAGTTCAATATACCATACGAAAAGAAAAGAAAAATTACTTTAAGAACTTAGTAATGGATAAAACAAATAGTAAGGATATATGGAAGGCAATTAACACCTTGACAAACAAGTATAACTTCTCAAATTCATTACCATCAAATCCTATTTCATGTGATCAATTCAGTAACTTTTTTCAAAATGACATAGATCAGTTGAAGGCTACAATACCAAATTCTCCTTGCAACTTTACTGTCATCGTTTTGCGAGACTAGATGCCCCCGAGATATCCTTTCTGACATACCGCTAATGACAGTCACTGAAGTATTCACTTACCTCAGTAACCTAAAAAACACAAACTCATCTGGGCTAGATGGAATCAGTAGTCGGATTCTCCGCTGTGCTGCGCCAGTGATCTGTGTATCACTAACCTATGTATATAATCAGTGTCTCACCAAAGGTCATTTTCCATCAGCTCTCAAAATCGCTAAAGTGTATCCTCTCCTTAAATCTGGTTGATTGGACAATGGTCTCCCGAACAATTATAGACCCATTTCTTTACTATCATCACTATCTAAACCACTAGAAAAATACATCCATAAGGTAACATTACAGTATTTAGATCGCAACAAGCTTATAGTTGACAGTCAATCAGGATTTCGACCAAAATATTCTTGCCATACGGCCCTAACAAACATGATAGAAAATTGGCACCAGAATATAAATAACAACAATCTATGTGGAGCTGTGTTTATCGATTTCAGAAAAGCATTTGATATGATAGACCATGCCATTTTAATTAAAAAACTAGAGACAATGAAAATTGGCCCTAATGTTGTGACGCTAATAACATCTTTTCTGTCAAACAGAAATCAAGTAGCATCATACAATAAATCTCTGTCCTAAACCACTACCTTCAATACTGGAGTACCACAAGGCTCTATTCTTGGCCCTCTATTATTCGCCATATATATTAATGATCTACCTTTGCATCTTTCGTCGTCCTGCGATCTATTTGCAGACGACTGTACAGTGTATACAAACGCCGAAAGCAGTAATTTGCTGGAGTCGTCTTTGCAACAAGAATTAAATAATGTAGTTAGGTGGAGCTATGCGAACCGTATGCAAATTAACATCACTAAAACAAAATCTATGTTATTAACAACCAGACAAAGACTTCAGACTCTTAAATTCACACAGATCACTTCAACTTCACGTCGATAACATGCCAGTAGAAAGTGTAATTGAGCACAAAACATTAGGCCTCATCATTGATAGAAACCTAACCTTTAATCCTCACGTTCAAGCGCTCACTAAACAAACAGCGAAAAAAGTCTACCAACTCGCCAAAATTAAAAATTTCCTTGATGAGGACACAAGGAAAATATTCTATACGTCTCACATACAGACACATTTTGACTACTGCTCTACAATCTGGGACGGTTGTTCCAATTCAAGCACCAAGCGACTTTACTCACTCCAGAAACGGGCCATGAGTTTAATTTATAGCAAACATTTAACTGACAATCCTAGCCTGCATAAACGCCTTCAGTTACTACCACTCCGCAAACGTCTGCTTTTCAATAAGGCCAAACTAATTCACAAAATCCTACATCGGAATGCCCCAAATTACCTTTGGCCATTGTTTGAATATAATGCTAGACACAGTAAACGATTAAATATATTACACATTCAGAAGCCTAGGATAGACTTATACAAAACAAGCTTAACGTACTCTGCAGCTCAGCTGTGGAACAATCTTCCACATGAAATATAAGACATCACCAATCCCTATACATATAATCGCAAATTATTTGAACACTATCTCAGTACGGATTACCTTCCCCCTTAATAATAGAAGTTATAATAATAATAAAACCCTAGTATGACAGACAGTCCCCTTTTGGTAGGCCAGTATATGCCACATAGCTAATAACAAGTGCTACACCAGTTATTACTATTACTGAGTCGTGTAGTATTGATGTTTAATTTTTCCACAATGCCTTTATAATGCATATCTTTTATATTGTTGCTGTTTTAGTTAGCCTTGAATGATGTGTGAATGGTATAATGTATGAAAGAGAGTGATAAAAGGGCAGAATGTTAGACGGGCCTGCGTGCCCAATTCTTAATCCTTTCAAAATAAAGTTTTATTGTTGTTGTTGTTTAGTTGTGCTGGACCATTGTAATATGACTGTTTATACTGACCCTGTATTTGGCACGGTCTCCTCATGTTCGCCACACATAAGATATTGTTAATGGCTCTGCAGAGTGACAGTTATTATTTGCTGAATTCTGAGAGACTGTTTCAATATTACTTTTTCACTCTAACATTACATGGCGAGCAACATATTAAGAGTCACAGATTTAACAGGAAGCTGAACAAGTTTTTTATCATCTATTCTCACATAGATACTTCACATAATCACAGTATCATTCTTCACTAAAATATTATCAGTAGAATAAATAAAACTAAATCATAAAAGTGGCACTGTGAATGTGCCATTGCCACAATCAATCTTGACCCATCTGACTTGGACTACAGTCATCCTCAGAATGATGCTTTTAGGAGACGCTTTTCTCCTGACCAGCACATGACCGTGGGTTTCATGCATAAGGCGTGACTGTGATCAGAGCTCACAAACCAGCTCAGAACTGGGTCATGACAACACACTCTTTTCCTTCTCACCCCCCACCACCACCACCACCATGAGAGTTACTACCCCTACCTGACACCACATACCGTCCGGCAACACCTCACCGTTTATTTGCTTTCAGCCAGTTTCAGTTCCTGTGGATGGACAGCAGCCAGACAGTTAACAACATTGCCATGTCTTTCTTGCCTACACCTGTCTTCATGGTCATGGAGACAGAGAACCGCTTATACTACATGACCTCGAATGCCAGCAATATCACAGGCCTGGCTCTAATAGAATATTTAACAAATGTGGCTGATGGAAAAGAACAGGTATTTGGTTACTTTATGACTTGATTGTCAAATTGGTAATGTTATCTTCACTAGCTGAAGGTAGGTGAAGGCACGTTTTGCAAGAAGGAAACTTGTTGAAGTGGTACATAGAACCTGTACACAGGTCCGCATGGCCAAATGGATAAGAACGCGTGTTCTTAAACATCTGGTGTGCTGATGCCAAGGTAAGCGATTCAACCCCTACACCGGACAGCTGGACTAAAATGTTGACCTGTCATCCTTGGTTTGGGGACATTAATTACAAGTACCTCTGAAGTTGGAGTGGGTTCATCTGATGGCGAGGGGCACTGTTAATATGGAAAGTTAACCCACACGCACAAATCAGACCATCACTACTATAAATAGTGTGCATGTACTAAAAAAGAACCTGTACTTTTGTATGGATGTGAAATGTGGACAATGAACAAACAAGCTGAAAAACATTTAATGGCAGTGGAAATGTGGTTTCTGATTAAAATAAAGAATACCATGGACAGATATAAAAACCAATGAGCAAGTCCTACAAGAAGCAAATTAAAACTAAATTGGTTAGAGAAATTAGATGTAGACAGTCAAAACTTTTTGGGCATGTTATGAGAAGACAGTTTAGAGAACTTGGTGACAACTGGCAAGATTGAGGGAAAAAGAACAAGGGGAAGGCAGAGAAGTAAATACCTGGATGGCTTGACCACGTGGCATGGTCGAGAAAAACCTCAGAGCTGATCCATGACTGTGGTGATCGTGTGAGATGGCAAAACATGACCACCCACGCTTACTGGCATGGCACATGATGATGATGAATCTTACCTTGACTAAATATTTACTGCACGTGTTTGTTATTTGTAATCTTCTGGCAGAAAACTTCTGCAGCATCAACATCAACACATTATTGAATGTAAAATTAGGGATCAAAGTCATTGTACTTGAGATACTCCCACATGTGCTCTCTCGCCTTCTTCTAGAGCCAGCAAAGAGTGCCCATACTGATGGTACCAGTGGCAGCCTGATTGAAAGTCTGCCTACATTTTCCTATTTGGGTTGAGTGTAGATGGGCCTGTAATTCCCCAATGAATGAGCCTTTTCCGCCGTGGGTCTTGTAGTCAGTCTGAAGACTGGTGTTCAAGTCATCTGGTCATGCCACTTTACTATCTCCTGGTCTCAGCATGTCTCTTCAGTTCAGCCTCAGCCCCAGTGTCCTTGCCTGCTGTGTGATGTTGTTCCTTGAATGTCCTCTTGAGCCTTTCCTTTGGATGTTGCCCTACAGTTTTGTCAGTAGTAGACCTCCATTTAGTGAGTGAGCTGGCCAGGATAGCCTATGTGTTTATATATCTTTCACTATTTGTCTGTTTGCTTCAAGAACTTGTTATTTCTTTTATGTCTGGCTTACTCTTTGCATCCAGCAAATAACAAACCAGCTCAGATTAATCTTTCTGTTTAGAGTCTGTGTTTCAGCGCTGTATAGTGCTACTAGCCAGATTTCTACTTCTTCTGCTGCCTTTCCTCTATCAATGGATCTTAGGTCCTCAACCAACTCATGCCAAGCCCTTTCTAGACTTGTCCATGATTGGTGGGATTCTGCAGCTACAGTTGTCTATGTGACCAGTTGACCAGTCTCACACCAACCCTCCATAGTTGCCTCTTATGACATGCATGATAGATGACAGTGTCACTACCTTTGTTTCCCCATGGGCCCCAGGAACACATGAGTGAAGCTAGATATGCATAGTGATTGTTCGTTTCAGCAGCTCAAGATTCATTTTCTTTGTTAATTAATTCACAGCCATAGGTTTGGATCAAGCTTGGTGCACAATAAAATGAACAAGTATTTGAATTGAGTACAACACACTACTGGCAACGCTGATCGCACTTTGGTATGAACCTAAGACCTATCCACGTCAATGTGCAAGCATTAGACTTGAGTTTCGCTCTCATTTGAGCTCTTCAGTAGTGCATATCCTTGACCGAACCCGGAAACATACCCCGGATCACTGGCGTGTGAAGCGAAGTACCTACGATGGGTGACGTTGTGGTATTCTGTTGTGATAATTTGGCTGTGTCCAGCGTGTGCCGCGTGGTCTAGTGTTTACACACCCGCTTCACTCGCCAGTGATCCGGGGTATGTTTCTGGGTCCGGTCAAGGATATGCACTACTGAAGAGCTCAAATGAGAGCGAAACTCGAGTTTAGTGCTTCCACATTGACGTGGATAGGTCTTAGGTTCATACCAGAGTGCGATCAGCGTTGCCAGTAGTGGGTTGTGCTCAATATTTAAAAATCTCAAATCCCGAAACAACAAATAAATCAAGTATTTGAATGTAAATTCCCTTTCACTGAGCATTGAAATTGTGGGAGATGTAGAAGCAAAACAAATACCACATTGGACACTAATACAGTGATATATCATCCTTCTATTCAAATTTGGCAATATATTATCCTTCTGCACCGAATAAGTTAAAGAAATGTTTGTTTCTCTGTGAAGGCTTCTTTGGCTATTGTGATAATAAATGTGATTTCAGCTTCACTGCGAGCATCCTCCATAATCATTTGGTCCATATTGGGAAACTTCTGCACTTATTCAGTAGTCTTTACCTCAGTGCAAATATTTATGCTGTATATGTTTGTTGATGCTCCAGTGAGTGATAAAAGGCAGAAGAAGATGAAGAATGGCCACATTATGAGAAGCAAAATCAAAAGATTTTTGTGCATCATCATCATCCAGTGCCTTGCCTGCTGGCATGTGCGATCATTCTTCTCCACAAATTCCGATCTCCGACATCATGGATTAATTCATGTGTTGACTCCCTTCCACGCCATTACACAAGACTGTCAAGAATCTTCTCAGGCTTGCTTTCTCTATCTCTCTTTCCACAAATCTTTCTGGTTTTCAAACATTTTCCTGTTGTCGTCTCATAACGTGGGCACAAGATGATGACGGCCTCTTTCTGATGTTTGTGATAAGTTGTCTTTGCAACTCAGCTTCCCATAAAACATCCTGATTGCTCATTTCGGCTGTCCAATTAATTTTCAACATTCTTCTATAAAGCCACATCTCAAAGGCTTCCAAGGATTGTTTCGCCTGTTTACTAATTGTCCAGGATTTGCAGCCGTATGTTAAAACTGGTTCTATGTAGCATGCAAAAAATTCTTTTTCTAACTTTCAAGGACAGTGACTTATTGCACAAAATGTTCTTCATTTGATAGAATGGAGTTTTTGCTTGTCCTGTTCTGCTCTTTATCTCTATGATGCATCTTCCATCTGATGTTATCCATATGCCTAGATATCTGATTTTCTGCACTTGCCCCAAAATAAGGTCCTGTACTTTAATTGCACATTTGGGCACAATGTGTTTGTGCATAGAATTGGTAAATATGTTTGTAATTGTATAATCTTAGGAGTAAGAGGCACTCTTACAAGTGAAACATTGACTTTCATTGTCCCAGTTGCCTAATAGCCAATCACACAGTGCCATGTTTGACATAGAAAGAGTGAATAGTGAACCAGATATAACATGCAATCTAGAACACACATTTGTGCTTCAGTTTGATCTATTTGTTACTTTGAAAGCTGTTATTTCTTCTTTCTCCAGGCTTATGGAGGAACTGGTATTCTGATGAGACTGAAGGGAATGATGTTTGAGCTGATGTCCTTGATAATAGTAAGAAGTATTTGTAGAATAGCCTGGCTTCCCATTGTAAGGAAACTTTAGGATCAATCAGTTTCCTTGATGATAGTATGAAGTATGTGTAGAGTAGCCTGGCTTCCCATTGCAAAGAAACTTTAAGATGAATACAGTTTCTTGATGATAGTAAGAAGTATATGTAGAGTAGCTTGGTTTCCCATTGTAAGGAAACTTTAGGATCAGTCTGTTTCTTGATGATAGTAAGCAGATTATTTAGAGTAGCATGGCTTCCCATTGTAATGAAACTTGAAGATGAATAATTTTCTTGATGATAATAAGAAGTTTATGTAGAGTAGCCTGGCTTCCCATTTTAAGAAAACTTTAAGATGAATACAGTTTCTTGATGATAGTAAGAAGTATATGTAGAGTAGCCTGGCTTACCATTGTAAGGAAACTTTAAGATTAATACAGTTTTTTGATGGTAGTTCATTCATTCATTCAGTAGCACAGTAGCATGTCCTTTGCAAAACTTCGCTCCCATAACAACCCTCCAGAAAACTTCTTGGTCATAAGCAAGATGTCACGCATCCGATAAACCCATCTGGAGAACATCTGTCACATCCTGCACCATCTTCTCTTTGGCCGTCCTCTTCCTCTCTTCCGGGGCATATACCCCTCCATTATTGTTCTCTCCAAAGTTTCATGACTTTTCAAGTGACCAGAATATTTCAATTTTCTTTGTTTTATCGTCTTTAGTAGCCAACCTTCTTCAATATTCAGCTCTTGTATGGATTCATTTATTCTTTTCTGTATCCATGATATTATTAGAACTCGTCTATGACATTTATATTCAATATAATTGATGACAGTAAGCAGTATATGTAGAGTTCATCCTTGATAAAACAAAAAAAAATAAGTCCTGTGGCAAGAAGCTGCTGTGGGTATGTGAAGTGTTAGGGCTGTCACATTCCTTAGGCCTGAGTGCATGGAGCAACAGGTGGCCAGTCTTTCCCTTCCTTAGCTAATGACGAGTGCGGGCATCGAACCCTCTACTGACCACACTCATGCCATTGTATATTAGGCTCTGTAAAAACATTTAGTGACTCATTTTGGCCATCCAAGGTATTTTCAGAGTTCTTTAATTGATGGGAGAAAACAAGGGAAGGCAGTTGCATTGAATTACTGGCATGCTTTGTGCAGAATGGCTAGCATCGATTCAGAGATCGCAGGTTGTGAGCATTTGATGGATCTTTTCTCCAGGACACTCTGTTGTGGCTGGAAACGAACAGGTGACAGATTGGCTGGTGCCGCATCATTAAGGGATGATTTGATGCATGATAAGGCAGATGTAGCCTTTACTGCTATAAATTAATGTTGATTTGTAGTCCCAGTCGTTTTCACACTTGAACAAGTCAAGCAGCCTGATAGGGGGCAAAATGGCACGTGGCAAGAACACCAAAAGACACATGGCAACCAAGATGTGCAGTGTGGGAGCCGACAAGACCGTCAAGAAGACGAACGTGGAGAGCCTGCCTGCTAGCTGCATCAAAGAACCTGAAACTATAGCTACTACTGAAACAACCACGAGGGAGAAGATCGACAGCCCACCACAGACAAGACCCAAGACAGCAGAGAAGAAGGAAGAGAAAGACACCAGAGCCGGGAACACGGACTCAACTGTCCGATGGGTTGTCAAGCAGATTCAAGTGGAGACGACAGATGAAGAAATCCTGAAGCAGCTATGAGAAGAAAATCTTCACATCCGATTCTTGAAGGCGGAGCGGCTCCTCACTGCCACAACGCAACTCCCGCAATTATCAAATTGGCAACGTTAACGTTGAAGCAATAATAAGCTCACGTGAACTATCGAACTGTAATACGAAGAATCAACCGACGCCATCCTAAACAACAGTACTCACACATTCTTTTAATGATGCGCTGGATCAATACAATGGATTAATCGAGAAAATGAATGGTTCCTTTTAACACAGGAACGGCATTCACACAAAATATTTACGACTCTATCCCGGTAATGTCCGACTGTAGTTAGGAGCTCAATCTATCTCCGCTGTTCTCATTTTCACAGGTTTGTCTAGGTGTTCCATGCCTTCAGGTCCTCTGCTCAGTATTGACACTTTCTTCGTTAGACATCCTCCACCTGATAGTCCTCAGCCAAGCCTTTGCCTTCTCACAACCAACTCTCCAAACGAACACGGGCTTCACACAATATGTCGCACCTCAGCCGAATCACCCAAGGTCCTCTCCCTTGTCCTTCCTTGTTGTCGTCTGACGTTCCCTGTTTCTAAGTTTCCTTAGTTTCTTGTGGGGTTTTCCCTCTATCATTTACTACCGCATTTTCCGATGACGTCATTCTGTCTAAACGCCATGTGGCAGTATGCCCCCCTCCCTTTTAAAATGATGAAATCATTTTTTTTTTCATCGAGAGAATTAACCTGACACATAGCAGTGTAGACATAATGACTTTTATCGGACTAGCAAGATGCTATGGACACCTATCCATTACCCACAAAATAAAAAAATATATATACAACGGGCACGCCCTCCAATCTACACACCAACGGTAGATGTCGTGTATACAGCCCATGGGGAGGCTGTACTAACTAATCATAAAGATCAGTCCCTCATTTGTCCCTAAGGACAAGCGTCCTTCTCTAGGTCAAAACCTGGAGTAAGGGGACGTGAGGAATAAACAGGTACCAGTTGCATTTACTAGTGTCTTGTAACCATCTGTGCTATGTCAAGAATCTCAATCTCATTAAACGGGTAGGTGAGGTATTAGTATTATGACGTCATAATTTTAGGCGTAGTCGAGGTAAATGCTCCTTAGAGACGTCATCATAAACTCTTTGTGTAGGTGTGGCAATAACAACCGAGTGACAATATTATTTACCGGCGTATTTCATAATGTGGTGGTTATACTTGGCAATGGCGATCACAATGAGAATTGAAAAATCTATGACTCATCATATGTATAATTAAGTACTAAATATGAACAATAATAATAATAAGAAGAATATGTAACTACTTAACTCTATGAACTGAAATTATGTGAAAGAAAATATATATATAATTCTATGCTACGCATTAGCAATAAATTAATAATGTTACTCAAGTAGTGATCACAAAGGTACAATTAATATTGACATATGTCGTTTCGCGACGAAAACCATGTCTATTTTCATCTACTGTATCAGTGTTCCACATATATACTCTCATCAAGAGTCAGGTTTCGATCCTCGAAATATAACTATACTATCACTGTTTAATACGAATATGCCGTACTAATATGACATAACATTATTTTAGAAATACAAACGATTTCCGATAATCCAGAAATGTTCAGGTATAGTTCGTCAATTACAGCGCACATGGTCAATCACACTCAACTGTGCAGTGTCACTTGTCATGGCGAACAATGTCCCTGCCAAAGAACGAATTAACCAAACTATGTACATATCCGAACAACACTAATAAATTTCACATAATTCGCAATTTGTTGTTTCCAACAGTAATCTACCTGGGTGAATGTATGCAACATATGTTAATCAGCCTAACGAAAATCCAAATACGAACGCAGACAATAAGTAAGAAAATATAACATACATAATTTTTTTAGAGACGACTAAGAAGATCTGCCAAATTATTGTCTTTGCCAGGAATGTGACAGATATCAAATTCATAGTCCCGGACGAGCCCCCACATCTGCCACAACGCAACTCTCGCAATTATCAAATTGGCAACGTTAACGTTGAAGCAATAATAAGCTCACGTGAACTATCGAACTGTAATACGAAGAATCAACCGACGCCATCCTAAACAACAGTACTCACACATTCTTTTAATGATGCGCTGGATCAATACAATGGATTAATCGAGAAAATGAATGGTTCCTTTTAACACAGGAACGGCATTCACACAAAATATTTACGACTCTATCCCGGTAATGTCCGACTGTAGTTAGGAGCTCAATCTATCTCCGCTGTTCTCATTTTCACAGGTTTGTCTAGGTGTTCCATGCCTTCAGGTCCTCTGCTCAGTATTGACACTTTCTTCGTTAGACATCCTCCACCTGATAGTCCTCAGCCAAGCCTTTGCCTTCTCACAACCAACTCTCCAAACGAACACGGGCTTCACACAATATGTCGCACCTCAGCCGAATCACCCAAGGTCCTCTCCCTTGTCCCTCCTTGTTGTCGTCTGACGTTCCCTGTTTCTAAGTTTCCTTAGTTTCTTGTGGGGTTTTCCCTCTATCATTTACTACCGCATTTTCCGATGACGTCATTCTGTCTAAACGCCATGTGGCACTCACCTACTCCAAGATACCTACAAACTTGGCAGTTGTGACGTCGCAGGGCAGCGAAATGCCGATCACAGTATCAATCAGCAAGAAAATACAACAGTCGGAGAGATTCATCCCAAGAGTCAATCAATGTTCAAGATGCCAGAGGGCCAGCCACAGCAGAGCAACATGCCGCAGTAAGGACTTCCGAGCACTCAACAACAAAAGAAAGTGCGCCAACTGCCTGGGCAAGCATGGAGCAAGATACTTAGGCTGTCCGTACCTTCAAAGACAGAGACGTCTTAAAGATCACCATCACCATAAAGACACCATATAAGGACGCAATGCGGAGGTGCGAGACAGCAACCTGCATCTCACAAGCCGAGAAAGAGCAACTGCAAAGCCAGATTGATGAGTTAAAGAAGCAAGTCAAGCTACTGCAAACATCGACACCAACCAGCGACAATGGGAAACTTCTTGCTGAAATAAAGGAGATCCAGCGGGACATCAAACAAGAGGTGGAGAACATGAGGCAGATGACAAAGATAAATGAAATATTCTACGAGACATCAAAGCGGTAAGAGAAATGCTAACAACTGAAAGTGAGCCAACCTAAATCAAACCAGCAAAAGAAACAGAAAAGAACACAGAGAAACCGCAAGATGAATGAATGAATGAATGAATGAATGAATGAATGAACATCTTTATTTTCAAAGGGTTAAGAATTGGGCACGCAGGCCCGTCTGACATTCTGCCCTTCTTCACAATTTCCTCTCATACACTCTTTCATTCAACATCACTTATGAAGCAAATTTTTGACAACAAAAGAACAATAGCATTATAACGCATGAAAAATAATCAATAACAAATGACTCACTGAGGCAATGTTTAACATGGGCATTATAAATACCTAAGGAAGGTGTAACGTGCCATACATATGGGAATGTTTTTTGGCTAGGTGTCGTTTGAGATAATTTACCATTATTATTGTATTTTTTTTGTTTATGGGGACTTGTAGTCAGTATTGAGGTAGTGTTCAAACAGATTGTGAATGTATGTATAATGATTTGTGGTGTCTTTGATTTCTTGTGGAAGATTGTTCCACAAGTGAGTGGAAGAGTATGCTAAGCTTGTTTTATATAAGTCTATCCTAGGTTTAGGGACATGAAGTATATTTAGTCGCTCGCTATGTCTTGCGTTATATTTAAACAATGGCCAAAGGTAGTTTGGAGCATTTTGAAATAGGATTTTGTGAATTAGTTTGGCCTTATTAAAAAGTAGTCGTTTGTTGAGTGGCAGTAACCGAAGACGTTTATGTAGGTTAAAATTGTCGGTGAGCTTTTCACCATTAATTAAACGCACTGCCCTTTTCTGGAGTGAATATAGGTGTTTTGTTATTGATTTGGAACATCCATCCCAGATTGTGGAGCAATAATCAATATGTGTTTGTATGTGGGAAGTATAGAATATCTTTCTTGTGCTTTCGTCAAGGAAATTTTTAATTTTGGCAAGTTGATATACTTTTTTGGCTATTTGTGTAACGAGAGCATGAACATGTGAGTTAAAGGTTAAATTTTGATCTATGAAATCCAACAAGATACCGGGCCGGAACCGCAAGATAAAAGCCAGCAGCCCAGCCACGACAATATCCTGCCAGACATCCGAAGAAAACCGAAATGAGCACCCTGATGATGACACGGAGAGGCCCCGGTGGCCTACCTTGGAGGAGCTACGAGAGTCGGCAAGGATTGAGGAACTAAGGCACCAGAAAAGCAAAAGGTGCTGGATTGAAAGAGAAAAGAAGAAACCCAAGAAACTCAGGAGACCGGTAGAATACCCAGATAGAATTACTGACTTTGAGGATGGACCCAGCTTCATGTACTGTATAGAAGACGAAGAGATGCTCCCGTGGATGACCGCAGAGGAAAAAATCGAATGGCAACAGAAGCTCAAACTCCAAGAAGAAAAAAGGCGCAAGGAGGAAAATGAAAACATCGAAAAGCTCATACAGAAAATACACAAAAAGGAGGCAAAAACACCAAATAAAAAGTCATTATAAGGACTGCAACCAGTCAAGCCAAATGAGCCAGGAGCCTTCACTAACAAAAGATACCACAAAAGGAGACGAGCACAAAGGACAGCCGCCGACCGATCCCCCAGCTGACGTCACAGACACAAACAAACAGAACCAGTCTGGATCAGGACTAACTCGTAAGAGCGCACAAGACAAGAATTAGGGTGAATGAACCCACAAAAACCACGGACCTCAACAATAACCACAGCTGAAAGACGCAGGTTGAACGAGGCCGAATTTTGAATTTTTTTTTCGAAAATTGGAATTGGAATTGAAATAGTCCCAGTCTCATAACTTTTAAAATATAAACACAGAATATATGCTTATATGAATGATTTTATCACAGAGCATTTGGCAGGCTTCACGATGGCTGTTCCTAGTAATTGTTGGTCTCCCTACCTTCGTCATCTCTGTGCTGTGCTATAGTTTATGTTGCATGGAGATCAGAGATGGCGTAATCGATTCAGAGGATGAAGACGATGTGGATGACAGGAAGAGAATAGTTGATACATCACTACCGCCAGTGAAACCATGGGTTGGGAAACTACCTCCGTATGGTATGTAATGTCACATTGCAACAGCTGATTATTTTTCAAATTTGCTTGGTCATAATTGTTGTGTTTGGTTTTAATTTCTTTCTGTTATGTGATATCTATTATCTATATCATATTCACAATGGCTGGATGCTTGTCTACCGGCTGGAGGTCATGGGTTCAAATCCATATTGATTTTTAAAAAAAGTTAGTTGCATATTCTTTACGGACGTAGCAGTCGACCCCAGCATTATTTGTCTCTTTGTGATTTCTGGACGAGTTTACGTTCAGTTGTTGCCATTGCTATCTGAACGACCAGCACCCGTACCATTTCATAAAAAAAAAACGAACAAAGCTGTGTTTTGAACGCAGTATGCGGGATTATAAACTGCGGCCACGCAGCCACATCGGTGGGGATTTTTAAATTGACTAAGGCTTCTAGATCAACCCCACCTAATGTAGGTACCAGGAAGTTTCTTGGAGAGTCTAGGTAGCTTGCCTGATAGGACTACATCACCCACTGAGTGCTGACTGGTCTATAAAAATAGGATCTAGCACCATATGCCCAATGGGATTTAAGGTGTGTAGAGGGATCCTCTTACTTACATGGAAGAGGCTAAAATACGGGTATTCTACCAGATTCGAACATTACAGAAAACTGGCTGATGACCAGCATCATATCTCGGAAACTGAAATACCTTGGCCATAATAAATCTCATGGAGGTTTGGCGAGCACAATCATTGTTATAGACATGGTTCCTGGAAGAGGAGGACAGAATAGACCAGCATGAAGATGGACACAGAACATGGCAGATACCCTGGGCATGGAAGTGCAGGAGGCAGGAGAACTGGCAGATAATTTGGAATCTTTTTGGTGGCCTGAGAGGAGAGCAACTTTCTGCAGGAGACCTGCTGTATGATGATGATCCCTGTATGGTTATAATTTGTGGTTCACATTTGCCGTAAAGTTTACAGTTTTATCTGAAACCAGTGATGTCGCCTGGACTGTTTAGTTCATTGTGTTGTATATCATATCAGGACAAGCAAGAGGGTCCATGGTAGCATAGTGGCTAGGTGCTCGACTGCCAGCTGTCATGGGTTCAAATCTGCATAGGGGTGGATTTTGACAATCGATCTAGGATCCCATGTTGACTCAGCCTAAAATGGGTGCTAGGAAATATCTTGGGAAGCAAAGGTGACCAGAGTAAAGCTCACCAAACCACCTGTTGAATGTCAGTTATAAAAATATGGGTCTAGAATGATGTGCCTCATGCACCTAAAGATGTGTAAGGGTAGTCTTTTTTTTTGTTAAAGGAAAAGTAATAGTGCTGCTCTGTTAGATGCAGAGTTATATACTTATTAAGGTGGATACTCAACACACGCTCTTGTCCTTTTCCTATCCCATACCTCTAGGAGATACTGTTGGGAGTTTCCCTTCATCAAGTTGAGACCTCCATGGCGAATCATCTTCTTCTTTTGTCCAATATATTTTTGTTTTAGATGTAATTGCATTGTGTCAGTTTATTGCAGAGCTATGATATTTCTAGCTGACATGTCTGATATCTTCCTGACATGTGTTGACCGGGTTAGGGAGCTGTGTAGGGCATTGCATGACTTCTGTAGGACTCTTGTTTGATGGACATTTCAACCTAATTGTATTTGAGCAGGAATGACACTCGGTGGAAATTAGAACCCGCATGTGAAAATAATAGAGCACACCTTCAATGGACATCATTTACACATGATGTGGTTGTGGGCTGAAGAGTGCCAAGGCTTTTCCACATCATAGTTTGTGGTCAATGCATTTCTAGGGGCACCAACTCTGAGATCCCCTATTTATCTCTGGTGTATGACAAGGACGTATGGCAGCAGTCTTGACTGGGGCTCCTGAACATCAGCAGTCTGCTGGCTCCCTGAGGCAGGCACAGGGTATCCCATTATATACCACACAGCGGCTGTAACTGTTCCCCATGACAGTGACTGAAATCACCACCTATGCTAGATCTCAATCTGTCCAGTGCTTTAAAGGACACACAAGGATCACAGGAGTAACATGTCATCAACACTTATTGGAGAAGCAACACAATAAAGTAGACAGCCTCAGAAAGTATTACATCAACTAGTTATTTGTAGTTATTTGAAGCTAGCAGTATATTTGCTCCAGTGGAGAAGCAACAAAACAGGAATGAAAGCCTCAGAAAGTATTACATCAACTAGTTATTTGAAGCTAACATATTTACTCTAATGGAGAAGTGACAAAATAAAGCAGACAGCCTCAGAAAGTATTACATCAACTAATTATTTGAAGCTGACAGTAGATTTGTTCTAATGGGGAAGCAACAAAACAGGAATGAAAGCCTCAGAAAATATTACATCAACTAGTTATTTGAAGCTAACAGTATATTTGCTCTAACGAAGCAACACAATAAAGCAGACAGCCTCAGAAAGTATTACATCAACTAGTTATTTGAAGCTAACAGTATATTTGCTCTGATGGAGAAGCAACACAATAAAGCTGACAGCCTCAGAAAGTATTACATCAACTAGTTATTTGAAGCTAACAGTATATTTGCTCTGATGGAGAAGCAACATAATAAAACAGACAGCCTCAGAAAGTATTACATCAACTAGTTATTTGAAGCTAACAGTATATTTGCTCTTCTGAACAGCGAAAATGGAGAACCAATAAGTGAACAAAAACAGATCCTAATAAGATGGAAGCAGTACTTCGAACAACTTCTTAACATCCCATCAGATGTCACAGGAATTCAATAGACCTACACAGATGTCACCGAAGAACTAGAACCAGACATACTAAAAGAAGAAATTATAGAAGCCATCAAATTAGCCCCATTGAACAAATCACCAGGACAGGATGAAATACCAAATGAACTAATTAAAGCAGCAAGAGAAGTAGGAACAGCTTGGCTACATAGACTATTCAACCATGTTTGAGTAGAACAACAGACACCACGAGACTGGGGAAACGCCATAATTATCCCAATTTGGAAAAACAAAGGCAGCAAAAGAGATTGCACACAATACAGAGGCATTTCACTGTTGAGTCATACTGGGAAAATATTTTGCAAAATTCTTGAAAAAAGATTACGAACTACTTTAGAACCCCAGCTAAGCGAAACGCAGCTTGGATTTAGGAAAAACAAAGGATGCACAGACGCCATTTTTGCTCTTAGACAACTTATAGAAAAATCAATCGAATTCAATGAAACACTCTACTTAGCCTTTGTCGACCAAGAAAAGGCATTTGATAGGGTAGATAGAAACAAGCTGTGGGAAATCCTTAAACAATATGGAGGAGTACACATCTAACAAACCTATGTAGAAGTTTATACAACAACAGTGAATGCATAGTGAGAGCAACTGGAGGACACTCAGAACCCTTCACCATAAGATCTGGAGTACGACAAGGTTGTGTCCTGTCCCCTCTCTTGTTCATAACATATATAGACAACATATGTAAAGAAACCAGCCAAGCAGAGACAGCAAGAATACCGCATGACGAGAACACAGAAGAAGAACCATCTGCAAATCTAACCATTAGAGAACTCCTGTTTGCGGACGACCAAGCACTAATAGCAAAATCAGAAGCTGAATACAAGACCACATGAATAGTCTAAACGAAATGTGTAGGGAACATAACATGAAAATTAGCACAAGCAAAACAGAGGTAATGACTATAACTAAAGAAGAACAAACAGCAACAATTCACCTAAACGAACATCCCTTGAAACAAGTAAAGAGCTTCAAGTACCTAGGAAGTATAATATCATCAAATGGCAGATCAGAAGACGAGATCGAAAATAGGTGCAATAAGGCAAATAAACTCATTGGACAAATGGCACCAATACTAAAGAACAAACATGTATCAATAACTACTAAGAAAGCACTTTACAACACAATCTTCCTACCAACTCTGTGCTACCAATGCCAAACCTGGACAATGACAGAAAAAGAGAAAAGAAAAATCACAACAACTGAAATGAGGTTCCTGAGAAGAATACTCAACGTATCAAGAAGAGATAAGATCAGAAATGAAGAAATCAGGACTAAAGTGGGGGTTATAGCTGCACTAGATTTTATTAGGAAAGCAGCAAGTCAAATGGTTTGGCCATGCAAGTAGTCTACCAGTCAACAGCATGCCACAACAAGCAATGATGTACAGACCAGATGGAAACAGAGGAAGAGGCCGACCACGTAAACGTTGGACGGAGGGAATAACAGAATCCATGGGAATGTCGATATACGAAGCCCATAACCGGGCACTCTCACGAAGTTTATACTTCACCTCGACACCGCAAGGTATAAGAGGAACATGATGAGATGAGATGAGATGAGTATATTTGCTCTGATGGAGAAGCAACATAATAAAACAGACAGCCTCAGAAAGTATTACATCAACTAGTTATTTGAAGCTAACAGTATATTTGCTCTGATGGAGAAGCAACACAATAAAGCTGACAGCCTCATAAAGTATTACATCAACTAGTTATTTGAAGCTAACAGTATATTTGCATGCATTGCCATTGGTCCTGTAGGTGATGCCTCCTTGAAATATACAGAAGAGAAGAAAAAAGAGTGAACTTCTGCACGCCATCTTGTAAGTCAGTCTGTGTTTGTCAAGCCAATGTCTAGCTGTCAAAATCTTTCTGCCTTCTGCTGGCAGAGTGTGTTCAGAAATGTGTATATTTTGTGTGTGCTTAAAACATATGGAAGTAGTTAGCCCAAGGAGGGAGCCACGGTAGCATGGTCATGTCTTTGAATGCCCTTTGAGGCAAGGATGTTTTCATCGACCTGGGCTCACATGTCAACCCAGCCTAAAATTTGCTGCTGGGATTGTCCATGTGCTTACTGCAGTTATATATCATATGAAATTTATAATACTTAAGCTGAAACAGTTAAAACACAGTCACAGGTATGCAGTATGCACTTGGCGAGATGCAGTAAAATTTGCCAGGCAGTAAATTGTGCAACATATTGTTTGTGGCTTCTGTGTTTAAGTTCACTAATTCCAACATTGTTTAGTATTGTGATATTAACCATACCACTCATGGAGTGTCAACTGGTCTAAACATACGGGGCTAGGACCATAGACCCTGTCACGAATTGGCAGCCTTTACTTCCCAGAACAATTTTCGGTTCACTTTTGATAGGCCATGTAGAGAATCAACAGACGAACAAAACTGTTTTCTCTATATTCAAGGCTATACCGTCTTGACGTAAGCTTGCAAAACCTGCAAGTAAACAAACCACCAGGAATGGCTTTCTATTTGGGAAGTTAATTTGACACCAGTACCAGTCACCCCCATTTGTTATCAATCCAGCCAGACGGGAGGGCAGACTCAGGGGACGGAATAGTAATTAAAACCAACCAGCCATGACGTAAGCTTGCAGATGGCAAGTAAAATGGCAACTAGATAATTAGTATACACCTTGGGAAACTGCTGACCCAGACATGCTGAATCAACAATGAACTGGGCCATGGACTGTGTAATTAAAACCGACCAGGCATCCCTGATAAGAATAGCTAGGAAATCGCCCAACCGCGATGGATGACCCCATCTGGTAGAGACTAGAGGCGCAAGGTGTGAAATCACTGATAAGACTTAGTGGGCTAATAATTGTCAGACCCACAGGTGTGATGGCCAATTGCAGTGATAAGGGCAATTACCGTCCGGTGGAGATAAGAAGAATTTATGAGGGGAATGCCAGGAGATAATATGGTCTGCTTGACTCAGCTTAAATAAGGGTCCCTAGCCTGTTTTATGTTAGATTAAGTTTGACTTCAGAACAGGTAGGAACTATCTCAATGTCTGTAGTCATATGCATGATTTTTTTGTTGGCTTCTAGGAATTATTTCTTAGTAACTAGTCCCTTAGTAATTCTCTTAGTTTCTTAGATGGATGGACCGATTTTCAGTCTATATCTGATCTAGGTTATTGCAAGAACTATCATTGTCATAGGTTACTTGAGTGTTCTTTCTGAGTTCGGTGTTCAATATCATTGTGCTGTAAGTGCTACTCTTCTGAGAAGTAGAAACTTCTGGAAGGCAGGTCTTGTCTAGATATACTTGAGGTGTCGTAGCAGATGCTTGCCATCTCTTTCTAAACTAGACTAGTTGCTTTTTGGTGTGTGCATTTGTTGTACAGAATATAGTCAACTGACTATTTATTTAATTCTTACAACAGCAGGTGATTAAACCGGGCAGCTCAGCAAATATAGCTGGTCTGTGTGGTAACTTCAATTAGACCTGTTGGATATCTCATTTTGTAGCTATACAATATTAGTACTCATTAATAATGACTGATGCTATTATATTGAGTATCATTATATGTCCATCTTGAAGTAATATAATGTTTACGGATATGTTGGATGTATGTATGTGTAATTTCATAAACTAACTAGTGCATTATGCTATGATGTTAAAGTATCATACTATGTCTAGTTTAATCAATATGTTTATGTGTATTGGATGTTTGATATATTGATTTGTCATATGCAAACCTACCAATATGAAGTGTTATGCTAGTGTCTGCGCATTGGCACATTGGCCAATGATTGTGTTGGAAGCAGAGGTGTAATGGTACAGACATTACCCACAATTGGTAGTATAGGGTATATGGTGCTAAACTTTCTCAGTGTATTGTGGGCGTGCGTCCACGGTAATGCATGGAAACCTGGCACAGCTACTTGTCACGGCTTGCAAGCCCGGATGATCAGGCATTGTTATAATACCCTTACCGACCCTGTGAGCTGCTAAACTAACATTGGACGGAGCGGCTGTACGACACAGAATTTCTGTATTAGCGACATGGACATGGGGCGGCAGAAATGTAATCATTACAGGCGTGTGAGACAATTGAAAAGCCCGTCCCAGACTAAAGACAGTAGGGAGAAGGAGGATGGTGAACGCAGTCGAGCTGAAAGATAAACTTGGCCAGACTGGTCATTGTATATGTTTGTGTTATATGTTTTAATTAGGATTGCGCTGATGTAGAACTGATATAACACATTCTTGACTTTCTTTCAAGCTCTCACAAGGAGCCCTATGTTATAGATCTCAAGACTAGAGACTACTGACTAGGAGTGTCAGGACTGACAGGATCTCAGAATACCGGCAAGCTGTTCTTTCTCTTTGTGTGGTCTACTGGAGAGTGGGGATCTGGACCACAGATCCAGATAGATCGAGTAACAAGTAAAGTTACGTAATGTTTGTCATCAATATCAATATGTATATGATTTCATCATCCTCATATTGACAATCATCCTATGTCTATGGTTATGATTAGTAAATAAATGTTGTAGTATTGTAACTCATAGTTCTGTCGTTATATTTTAATTCCAATTGTGCATACGTGTTGTGTGTGTACATTGGTGGGGGTTCACTTACACACCAAGGAAGGGAGCAGTCAGGGAGAAAAACCTGTACTGGAATAGTTGTCTTTACACTTTAATTCAGACGTAAAAATCTATTCTAGCTAACCTTCTTCTTCCCATCCTTGGCGAATATTCAGCACAGTTCATTTTAATTTTGTAACGAGCCACTTGGAGCTGTACGTTGGATATTCAGGGGCCTAATCTATAGTTCAGCCATATAGATTTTGTCCCTAGTCAGTTTCTGACTATTAGGGGTTGCTCGCCAGTGAAAAATACTTTCATCTAGCCGGTGGGGCACCCCGACTTATGACAGACCCATATCGTCTTATGGCATGAAATGGGGTCCTTTACTTATTGACTTAACTTACCTACAGCCCAAATTGTTAGTTGCATATCCTTTACAGGACGTTGCAGTCAACACCAGCATTATTTTGCTTTTGTGATCTCTTGACAAGTTTACGTTCAGTAGTTTGTCATTGCTTTCTAAACGACCGGCACCCGTACCATTTTGTAGACAACCAAAGCAAGGCGGTCCTCTGTCAAATCACCCGCAGCTGTATTTCAAACGCGGATATGCAGGATTACAAACTGCATCCATAACCCCTTTACCACGGAGCCGGCAGAGCTCAACAGCTGCTGAATGAATCACACAACAAGAGTGTGAGGACTGAGTGACATACATGCATGATGTCCACACACCACTTCAGTGTTCAACGCACAGCCTGGGCTTAATTTAGAGATCATGTGTTGCCCATGCAGCATGATCACTTTCTCGGTCTGCCTAGTTTACTCCAGGAGAAAGATAACACAAATATGTATGGAACAAGACAAGCTCCAGAAGCTGCCGGATCAGCAGAGCTATACATTAATTGTCTGTTTTTTCCCAGCTTTGATCCTAGACCAGTTGCCAACCAAGGCTTAAGGCCTGGTTGGACAGAGAGGTCATCATCATCAAGTGCCCTGCCAGCTGACGTCGTCGTTCCTGTCTTTCGACAGATCTCGGTCCTTGGTGTTCTAGATCATTTCTATTTGTGATATTCCTCCATGCCACTGCCTCAGTCCATCCAGCATCATTTCCCTGAGTCTGCCTCTTCTGCCACTGATCTTTCTAGTCGTCACAGTGTTTTCTGATGAGGTGGAGAGCTTCCAGTTGCCACACTGAGGCGGAGAACTACTTTGCAATAAAGTTGATGTGGTTAGACTGGGGATAATGTGAATATGGCAGCTAAACAGATTGAGCATCTATATCTGGAAAGAAGTAAAGCCTGCAGTAGTATATAACAATGTGAAATACAAACAGTTAGGTATTTGTAACTCTTGCAAAAAAGTGAGATATACTAAACACAGACATAGTGTACATACCTTACTATGAACTCCACTATGGTAAATTGATATCAGGGGGACAATTTAAAAAGTAGTAACATAACAATAAGTATACTACAATACAAAAAATAACGTTTTGATTATACAAATTTCATCAGGAACAACACAAACATATCTAAAGAAAAACATGAGAGTAGGAAATTTAATAATAATAAAACAAATCCTTCATTGTTAGGAAGGCTGCAGAGAAGTTCTATTCAGTTCAGCTGTGAAATGTGCCAAATAAGAAAATGTGGAGCTGAAGGTCTGCAAACAGTTAGATATAGATATATAGAAGGAAGTGAGCAGAGTTATGCAGTGACATCTACAACAGTATTAATTCCCACTGGATAGGTGCATCCCAAAGAGTTGATTAACTGGCTTTCAATTTTACACTAATGAAGTTATTAGAGAAGCATGTCTTCAATGCAGTGACCTAAACACTGTCGACTCCATTGTGATCAGAAGAATTGAAATGGTTAGAGACAGGTTTGTCAGAGATTTGGATAATATCCCTAAAGCAGTTAGCAAGGCGTCCAAGAGCCTGTCTAATATACTTCATGTCACATCGTTTGCAAATAACAACATGTATTAGGTTTTGGGATATGCATGTAAATGAGGTTTTCAATGACAAGGTGCCTAAGGGGAATGTAATCGCTTGTGTGGGCATGTCAAGCACGTCTTGCAGTGACATTTACATGTACCAACAGATGAAGTAACTGTAGAGAGGTGACTGTGAACAAGGTGGTCTCTGAGATTTTTGTGTTGGGGAAAGATTACCATAGGAAACAGCTCATGAGTGGTTGGGTCTGATCTCAGAATTACCTGTACCGAAACAGCTCATGAGTGGTTGGGTCTGATCTCAGAATTGACTAGCACCAGAGAAAAATATGTTTGATGGATAGGGCGTGTGGATGAAAGGTGAGGATAAGTTTGGGTTCATTATTTGGAGTAATATTTTGTGTATTTCAGATAAACCGGCTGCCACAAGTTATTGTGGCTTTGGTTGTAGAGAAGACAAGCCAGTATGCCCAAAGTGCCTTCATGCAAACTAGCTAATGAAGCTGCAATTATGTGTTTATTTATTATTGCCTTGTTTGACTGAGTCGTTTATTTACTAGGAAAACTGAGTGATTGTTCCATAAAATGTGTATGAAAGACATTCTAGCCTGTTGATTCACAATAAATTCGCTAAAATAACTACGTTTTTCAGCAAAATACTTTTTCACGTTCGGGGAGCCACAATCGCAGATTGGCTAGCACATTTGCCTGGTGGTCAAGTGTCTTCCAGACCAGGATTGTTTTTCATTGACCTCGGCTCTCCACCCAGGCTCCACCCAGCTTACAATAAGTTCCAGAAATTTCCCGGGAAATAAAGGCGGCCGATGTGATATTGACCACACACCCATGGAGTGCTGATTGGTCTACAAATGTAGAGCTAGCACCATGAACTCAGTATGTCTTATGGCATGGACAAAGGGGTCCTTGACTTTCACCTCTTCATGCTCACCATACAGAAATAAACCATAGAGTGCACTTATTCAACTGAAAGATAACTTGTCAGTTGAAAAATGGTGTATTATATACTAACTCCTGATCCATGGATAATGAATTGGATGTTTAGGCTTCTTGGACAAGGATACAAAACTCGGATGATCAGTGGTGTACATTGGAAATCCCTTGGCAGTTGGAAATCGAAAAGAACAGGCTGGACAGGCCACTGCCCATGTTGAATTTCAAAAATAGAAAAATTACCCACACACACAAAATTTATCATCATCATCCAGTGCCTTGCCAGCTGGCATGGGCAATCATGCCTCTCCAAAAATTGTATAGTATGTGTGATTCTGGAGATTCAAACACCTGACCACCAGGCAAATGTGCTAGTCAATATCTTTCCCCGAACAGGAACAAGTGGACAGTATTTTGCTGAGAACGTAGCTAATTTATTGTGATTCAATAGGCCAGAATATCTTCTATAGATATTTCATTATTTCAATCCCGACCAAATACTACAGAGTTTGTGCTCTGGGCTGAGATTCACCTTATGTGATGTATGGGAAGAGAAAGGAACACTTATGGAGATGTCCATGTGCAGTGAAAGTGGTCATTGACCAAAATCAGGTGTGTGTTATGATGAACCTGATGAAGAGGTTAGCAATGTCATAGAAACCTGGCCAATAATTTCTGTATTTAATCAGTGTAATTGAATAGGTGCCGGCTTTGTGGCTTAGAGGTTACGACTTTTCTCCGTAATCTCGTATACTCTCGTGGAGGGGTCAGGTCAAAGAAGAATGGCTACACAGCTACTTGCTGCTGCTGCCAAAACCGAACAAAGACCATTCCAAGATAAGCGGCTACAGAATCATTACGATGCAGAATACTGTTGGCAAGCTACTGGAGAAAATTGTAGCACACAGACTTGCTTGGGACTTGGAACAGCTCGGCTGCTTCCCGCCCACACTTGGAGGATACAGACACAACAAAGAGTCATGGCTGAATGTGGCAGTCTTTGCTCAAGATGTTTACGAAGGATTTCAGGTCAGAGAAGAGACATGTGCGGCCACCATAGACTTAGAGGACGCATATAACAGAGTATCTTTCGAGCACTTGATGCAAACCCTCCTCAGACTGAAAATGCATCCTCACCTTGTACGATGGATAGCTGCAGTTCTGCTCCAAAGGAAGGTGGTGCTAAGATGCGGGAGTTGGTCTTCTGAGCCGATAACGATATGTCCAGGATTGCCGCAGGTTTCACCACTGTCACCAGTACTATTCAACGTGTATACGGTGCCGATCACTGAACAACAGTTGGACGGGAGGGGTAGGACTCTGTCATTCGTTGACGACATCCTCGTGTATCGACAGGGTTGAGATAGACAGGTGGTTGCCAATGATATGCAGGGCGAACTAGATCGAATTTCCTCATGGTGTGCTGATGCCGATGCCCTTGTCAACCCTGCAAAGGCAACGGTTACATGATTCTCATTAAACAACCTTATTGTGAAAACAGACCTGCCGGCAGTAAGAATGGATGGGAGCATTTTGAGTAGAACCCAGTCAATGACATATCTTGGCGTGAGGCTTGATCGTAGCCTGTCCTTCAGAGATCATGTCGATTATGTCATAACGAAGCCTCGAAAAGGTTTGTCAGCAATGAGTGTCATGGCGACTGCCAATATCGAGCAAAGACTGCTAATACTTCTGTTCCAAGGACTTGTGCTTTCATGCATCGAGTATGCCCTGGCCATCCTCACTGTCAGCCCTACACAGATTGGAAGACTTGAAAAGGTACAAAACGAAGCCATGCGCATCATTTTGGGCTGCACAAGAGACACCAGCTGTGTAGCAATGAGATACCTCCTTGACTTCCCGACAATGGAACACAGGATCAAGATCTGGAGAGCTCATGCATATTTAAAAATAAGTGCAGATGAGCAGCACCCTCTGCATGATGCTATATTCAGAGAAAAGGGTGACAGGCTAAAGAGGGGCAAATCATGGATGGGTCGGGCGGAAGATGTCGTCAGACAGGTCTGCAGTCTTACCAGTATCAACCCCGGCAAGGAATGGGTGCCGGTGCCTCCAGCTTTTAAGTGCACTTTCTCCTGCATTATCACACTCGACAGACGGTGCAGAGAGCAGAACCCCGCTGCTGTCAATGCAGAGGTTAACGCGCTCATCTATGAACACTCAGATAGCCCCGAAGTGCTAATCTATACAGATGGATCTGTTGTAAAGCAGCAGAGAAGTGCGTGGGCATTTACAGCCCGTTCAGCGGGCCGAACCGTTCAAGAATCCAGTGGTGCCCACTCTATGACCACGAGCAGCATGACGATGGAGGTGATGGCAGTTACACAGGCTTTCATATGGCTGGAATCACAGCATTATACCAACGTGTGTGTACTAAGTTATTCAGTGAGCATGATTCAGAAGGTCGAAGCTGGATCTGTACGTAGACAATGGACTGAATCGCTGCGGAAGTCTGTTGTCCGTAAAGTCACCTTCATCTTCGTCCCGGGACATGCGGGAGTCGAGGGAAATGAACGAGCTGACAAACTGGCTGGCTCTGCACCCCCTGTAGATGGCCAGCCCATGGATCGTGCCGATGTTATTAACGTCCTTAAAGATATGGCGAGAACAGAGGACTTTGACGTCAGTGATTCCACATCGCTGTCCAGGATGAAAGACCTGGGAGTAAGAATCGGCACAGCCAGACGCGAGAGGTACATCGGGAAAACAAAGCGCCTCGTCAACCAACACAGAACTGGCACTATTAGCCACCGGACACTGATGCATATGCTGGGGGGAGGATCTGAGCACCTATGGACATGTCCGGAGTGCAATGAAGATACCCCAACTGATAACTGATAACTGATAACTCTCGTGGGTAACGTGATGATGGTGAGAATCAGCAGTGGTTAGAATCGTATCGGTAACTTACGGGGTATGTGAGCCGGCCGCTCAGAAAGCAATGGCAAACTACTGAGCGTAATCTTGCCAAGAAATCAACATACAGCTGAAAGATGCTGGTGTTGACAGCGATGTCCTGTAAAGGATATGCAAAAAAAAAAAAAAAATTGAATAGGTCAGAATTTTTTGGGGTTGCTTTCTTTGAACTCAAGCATAGTGCATGCTGGACTAATTTTTGGCATGTGGGCTAGCTTTCCCTGTTACCAGTGTCCCTTGCTATCATGTGACTGCACTTCGACTTCTGAGGTACTGATAATTTACATCGCCAAGTCAAGGATGAGAAGTCAACATTTTAGTTCAACTGGCCAGTGTAGGGGTTGAACCTGCTACCTTGGCATCAACACACTGGAAGTTTAAGAGTGACCACTCAGTGGGTGAGATGGTCAGCATCATGATAGTTGCCTGTACTTCCCAAGACATTTCCAGGTACCCATTTTACTTGAGATTTGAACCCATGACTAGCAGGCGAGAGTCTAGCCACTATATCCAAGATTTTCCCCACCAACTTATATGAAGTATTATAAATATGTGTGTGGTCAGTGAACTTGATGACTTGAAATATGGTTGCTGTGTTCACATACTACTGTACTGTGACATCTTCACAGCTACTTACAGTGTTTTACTGTCAATTGTTTGCTAAGGCTAACAATTGGCACGCCAGGAACACATGGAACAATTATCAGGAAGAAAGAACAATTATTGTATCAATATAATGTTCGCCATAATTAGAATGTTTAAAATGTGCACTGTACTGAAGATTTTACGGTACATGTAACTATTCCCTTTTTGTATGTCTTGTTATCTCTCTAGATGTTATATGTTCCATGTTGTTGAATGTATTTTTTGCCATTGCTACTTTGTTTGAAATGGAGGTTAGAAAACAGAGTTCTTTTATGTTACATATTATCCGTTCTAACATATGGCTGTGAATCCTGGACAATTAGTAAACAGTTGAAAACATCCCTGGAGGCTTTAGAGATGTGATTTTATAGAAGAATGCTGAACAATTTTTGGACAGCCAAAATTAGCACTCAGGACATTTTGAGGGAGGCTAAATCACAAAGACACCTTATTACAAACTTGAGAAAGAGGCAGTCATCATGTTTTGGCCACATAATGACAAAAATTTGGAACATTTTGTGACAATTGGAAAGATTTGTGGAAGGTGAGATAGAGGAAGACAGCGAGAGAAAATTCTTGACAGTCTTGTGTCATGACATGTAAGGGAGTCAGCTCATGAATTGATACATGCTGTTGGAGATTGCAAGATCTGGAGAAGCATGATCGCTTGTGCCAGTCGGCAAGGCACTTAATAATGACAACTCTGTTTGATTTCTATTTGTCTTTGGTTAACTGCAGTAAAGGTGTAAATGTGCAGTAATAATTAAAACATATGGAGTAGGTCAAGAGAGGGTCAGCTTTTCAAGTAACGCCATCACAAATATATGAAGAGAGGGTCGAACGAACGAGCGAACAAACTTTATTTTCAAAGGGTAACAAATTGGGCATGCAGGTCCATCTTAGATTTGATCCTTCCAATCACTCATCTTTCGTTCATCAATAGTGCATAATATAAGGGGCGTTCATTTGAAATCCGTTCGTGCCGCACCGCGCGTAATTGCGTACGTTGAACATGATCATGTCATAGTCATGTGATAAGTACTGACCAATGAATAAAAGAGCAAGTGCTTATCGTCCCATGATGCATAGGTTCTGTTTCTGACCGTTGAGAAAATGGCCGGGTTGATCCAAAATCCGTCCAAAGAAGCTCAAAGAGTGGTGATTCAGTTTCTTTCATTTGAAGGATGTCGACCAGTGGACATTCATCGAAGAATGCAGGCAGCGTACAGTAACAAATGTGTGTCAAAGACAACAGTGACAGACTGGGCACAAATGTTTCGGAAAGGATGTCAGTTCACGACAGATCTTCGACGTCCGGGTCAAGCACATATTGTTGCAACAGAAAAAAACCATCGCCAAAATTGATGCAGCAGTAGAGATGAACCGCTTGTCGAAGCATACGTTCACTAGCGAAAGAATTTGATGTGTCAATTGGGACAATTCAAAATGTCATTTGTAAGAAACTGCAATATCGGAAGGAGTGTTCACGGTGGGTACCATGGATGTTGACCGACCACCAAAAAGAGGAACTCATGGGATGGTGTTTGAACCACTTGCTGCATTACAGAGTGGAGAGTGATGCATTTCTCGTCCGCATAGTGGCAGGCGATGAATCATGGTGTCACCACTTTGAGCCAAGCAGCAAAAGAAAGCATGCAATGGAAGCATGCTGGATCACCAAAAGCCAAAAAATTCAAGTTACAAGTTTCTGCTGGTAAGGTTATGCTGAGCACATTTTTTTACCATGAAGGGCTATTGTTGGCCGACTTTAAAGAACCTGGTGTCAACATCAACTCTACCCACTACTTGCAAACACTAGACAAGCTGCAAAAAGCCATCAAGAATAAACGACCCGGCATGCTTTCTCGCGGTGTGATTTTGTTGCACGATAATGCTCGTCCGCATGTCGCAAAGATTGTGCAGGAAGCATTAGCAAGGAAGAAGTGGGAAATTCTGCAACATCCAGCCTATAGTCCTGATTTGTCACCATGTGATTTTCATTTGTTCGGACCTCTAAAAAAAGCTCTCAAGGGGCAACAATTTCACACAGATGCAGACGTAATGAACGCGGTAAACACTTGGTTCAGTGAGCAACCACAATCCTTTTTTGCGGACGGCATTCGCCGCCTACCTAAGCAATGGGATGCTTGCCTGAATGCCTACGGCGACTTCTTCTGACCAACCCATGGTGCATAATTCATTCAAAATGAATGCTTTGTTTAATTCTACCACACCTGTTAATGTTTCTTTCATGCTTTTGTAATAAAGCCATTGGAACAGGTTTTCAAATGAACGCCCTAATACATTCACATAGGAAAAAAGCATTGTCAAATGAATGTTGTAGACTGTCACAAATAGAAGATGAGTGGGTCAGCTTTTTAAGTAACATCGTCACAAATAGTTCAAGAGAAGGTCAGTGGCACTGCTAGAACATGAGAGTGTCATGCCAGTTTTGTGGCACTGCTAGGACTTGTGAGTGTCATGCCAGTTTTGTGGCACTGCTAGGACTTGTGAGTGTCATGCCAGTTTTGTGGCACTGCTAGGACTTGTGAGTGTCGTGCCAGTTTTGTGGCACTGCTAGGACTTGTGAGTGTCGTGTCAGTTTTGTGGCACTGCTAGGACTTGTGAGTGTCATGCCAGTTTTGTGGCACTGCTAGGACTTGTGAGTGTCATGCCAGTTTTGTGGCACTGCTAGGACTTGTGAGTGTCATGCCAGTTTTGTGGCACTGCTAGGACTTGTGAGTGTCATGCTAGTTTTGTGGCACTGCTAGGACTTGTGAGTGTCGTGCCAGTTTTGTGGCACTGCTAGGACTTGTGAGTGTCATGCCAGTTTTGTGGCACTGCTAGGACTTGTGAGTGTCATGCCAGTTTTGTGGCACTGCTAGGACTTGTGAGTGTCGTGCCAGTTTTGTGGCACTGCTAGGACTTGTGAGTGTCGTGCCAGTTTTGTGGCACTGCTAGGACTTGTGAGTGTCATGCCAGTTTTGTGGCACTGCTAGGACTTGTGAGTGTCATGCCAGTTTTGTGGCACTGCTAGGACATGCAATTGCCTTGACAGTTTTGTGACTTGATGTGTGTGTGTGAGCCTTCAAGATGACTGACTGACTGTTAACTGATATGAGTGTGTGGTAACATTCAGTGTCTGACAGTGTCACAATATGAGTGTGTTCTATAGTCCAGTGTGTGAGACAATGTTACAATATGAGCGTGGTAACATTCAATATGGGAGACAATGTTACAACATTCAATGTGTGAGACAATGTTACAATATGAGAGTGTGGTAACATTCAGTGTGTGAGGCAATGTTACAATATAAGAGTGTGGTAACATTCAATGTGTGAGACAATGTTACAGTATGAGAGTGTGGTAACATTCAATGTGTGAGACAATGTTACAATATGAGTTTGTGGTAACATTCAATGTGTGAGACAATGTTACAATATAAGTGTGTGGTAACATTCAATGTGTGAGACAATGTTACAATATGAGTGTATGTCAACATTTAATGTGTGACACAATGTTACAATATGAGTTTGTGGTAACATTCAATGTGTGAGACAATGTTACAATATGAGTGTTTGGTAACATTCAATGTCTGAGACAATGTTACAATATGAGTGTATGTCAACATTTAATGTGTGACACAATGTTACAATATGAGTGTGTGGTAACATTCAATGTGTGAGACAATGTTACATATGAGAGTGTGGTAACTTTCAATGTGTGAGACAATGTTACAATATGAGTGTATGTCAACATTTAATGTGTGACACAATGTTACAATATGAGTGTGTGGTAACATTCAGTGTGTGAGACAATGTTACAATATGAGTGTATGTCAACATTTAATGTGTGACACAATGTTACAATATGAGTTTGTGGTAACATTCAATGTGTGAGACAATGTTACAATATGAGTGTTTGGTAACATTCAATGTCTGAGACAATGTTACAATATGAGTGTATGTCAACATTTAATGTGTGACACAATGTCACAATATGAGTGTGTGGTAACATTCAATGTGTGAGACAATGTTACATATGAGAGTGTTGTAACTTTCAATGTGTGAGACAATGTTACAATATGAGTGTATGTCAACATTTAATGTGTGACACAATGTTACAATATGAGTGTGTGGTAACATTCAGTGTGTGAGACAATGTTACAATATGAGTGTATGTCAACATTTAATGTGTGACACAATGTTACAATATGAGTTTGTGGTAACATTCAATGTGTGAGACAATGTTACAATATGAGTGTTTGGTAACATTCAATGTCTGAGACAATGTTACAATATGAGTGTATGTCAACATTTAATGTGTGACACAATGTTACAATATGAGTGTGTGGTAACATTCAATGTGTGAGACAATGTTACATATGAGAGTGTTGTAACTTTCAATGTGTGAGACAATGTTACAATATGAGTGTATGTCAACATTTAATGTGTGACACAATGTTACAATATGAGTGTTTGGTAACATTCAATGTGTGAGACAATGTTACAATATGAGTGTATGTCAACATTTAATGTGTGACACAATGTTACAATATGAGTTTGTGGTAACATTCAATGTGTGAGACAATGTTACATATGAGAGTGTGGTAACTTTCAATGTGTGAGACAATGTTACAAAATGAGTGTATGTCAACATTTAATGTGTGACACAATGTTACAATATGAGTTTGTGGTAACATTCAATGTGTGAGACAATGTTACAATATGAGTGTGTGGTAACATTAAATGTGTGAGACAATGTTACAATATGAGTGTGTCAACATTTAATGTGTGACACAATGTTACAATATGAGTGTGTGGTAACATTCAATGTGTGAGACAATGTTACAATATGAGTGTATGTCAACATTTAATGTGTGACACAATGTTACAATATGAGTGTGTGGTAACATTCAATGTGTGAGACAATGTTACAATGTGAGAGTGTGGTAACATTCAATGTGTGAGACAATGTTACAATATGAGAGTGTGGTAACATTCAATGTGTGAGACAATGTTACAATATGAGTGTGTGGTAACATTCGATGTGTGAGACAATGTTACATATGAGAGTGTGGTAACTTTCAATGTGTGAGACAATGTTACAATATGAGTGTGTGGTAACATTCAATGTGTGAGACAATGTTACAATATGAGTGTGTGGTAACATTCAATGTGTGAGACAATGTTACAATGTGAGAGTGTGGTAACATTCAATGTGTGAGACAATGTTACAATATGAGTGTGTGGTAACATTCAATGTGTGAGACAATGTTACAATGTGAGAGTGAGGTAACATTCAATGTGTGAGACAATGTTACATTATGAGAGTGTGGTAACATTCAATCTGTGATACAATGTTACAATATGAGTGTGTGGTAACATTCAGTGTCTGACAGTGTCAATATGAGTGTGTGCTATAGTCCAGTGTGTGACAATGTCACTATGAGTGTGTGCTATAGTCCAGTGTGTGCTATAGTTCAGTGTGTGATGGTGATTTATTTAAACTCAAATTCAAGAACCCTTGTCTACACCCTGTCACATATTGGATAGATGGTGCTAGCCCTATATTTGTATAGACCAATCAGCATTCGCCGGCTTCGTGGCTTAGAGGTTATGACTTTTCTCCGTAATCTCGTATACTCTTGTCGGTAACGTGATGACGGTGAGAATCAGCAGTGGTTCGAATCGCATCGGTAACTTACGGGGTATGTGAGCTGGCCGCTCAGAAAGCAATGGCAAGCTACTGAGCGTAATCTTGCCAATAAATCAACAGACAGCTGAAAGATGCTGGTGTTGACAGCAATGTCCTGTAAAGGATATGCAATTTAAAAAAAAAAAAAATCAGCATTCGATGGCTGATGTTGGCAGTTTCACACTGGCCACCTTTACTGTGCAGGACATGTCCAGGTTCCCTTCTTAGGCCAGTTCAACCCATGCAGCCCAGTTCAGTTGTAAAAAGTCCGTCTAGAAATTGTTTGAACACATGATCACCATGTTGTCAGACCAGCATACTAGCTACTGCACCTGGTCAGCCCCTGTTGGTTTATATTCACCTGTCAAATTAATTTGTACTTCTTTTACGTACCCTTAGTCATGCCACTCAGTATTGTTGTCTTCAAGGAAATGTGTTCATTGATTGTCAGGTGTGGATTGGGGGAATCTTGAACGTTCTGTTTTAGATTCAGTGGAAATTGCCTTTATCATTTTGGTTAAATAAATCAGAAATATATTCCACTTTTGCCTTAATGAATTTTTTTTTTCTTCATTCTTTTGTTTGTTTTTGTTTCTTGTTCGCTGGCTTTGGACTCAAGCATAGTCCTTACATGCGCTACTACTTCTAGTGTACTGGACTACAGTTTGCATTCGGATTAGCTTTCTCTGTTACCAGTGTCCCTCGACATCAGGCGATCCCACTCCCACTTCTGAGGTACCCGTAATTTACGTCTCCAAGTCAAGGACAAGAAGCCAACATTTTATTCCATATGACCAGTGTAGGGGTTAAAAACTGCTACCTCGGCACCAGCACACTGGATGTTTAAGAAGGAGTGCTCTTATCCATTCAGCCATGCTGCCCCCTTCTTCCATGATATTAATCAACTTGATTAACCTGTCAGCCCCAGGCTGGTCTAATAGCTGTACCACGTTGCTTCACACGGGTCTAATTAATCACCAGCATTTTCAAGTCACACCCGTTTCTGTGGTTCGGGCGCTTACTGCTGTCCACTTTGGTATTTCAGATAGCCGACTCGAATGGGTTTTAGTGCTAGTCTTTTTGTTCTTCACTTTCCAACTGTTTTCGTTCTTTCTTTTATCTTACTCTCTCTTCATCGACTACCAATTTAAGTTGGATTTGCCGAGGATATCGACGACAGAAACAAGGGGGAGGTGGTCATGCGCCCTATGGACAAGGTGGAGAAGGCGTATGTGGAAAGAATGATATTTCGGGAAATGAGCAGAGGTTCTAGGAGAATCTGAAAACGATAGGGAAGACCAGGAGAACGTTTAATTAGCGGCGTGAACGATTACAAGTATTTAAACAGTGAGCGCAACCCACTACTGACAACACTGATCGTATTCCGGTACGAACCTAAGGCCTCGTCCACGTCAGTATGGAAGCATTAGACTCGAGACACTAGACTAGACTCAAATTGACGTGGACAAGGCCTTAGGTTCGTACCAGAATACGATCAGCGTTGCCATTAGTGGGTTGTGCTCAATGTTTAAATCTCAAATCCCGGAAAAAACCAAATAAATCGATTATAAGTATGACTCTTCGCTGGCTGTTGAACGAGGGGACGGAACGCGTATGGGAATGTCCTGAGCGCAGTGATGTTGGTTCTTAGCTCAGCTAAACCCAACTCAGTCGACGACAGAGCACTTAGCTCCCTAAAAATTCCAAATGACATTTGACTCCATGATCGACTGTAAATAAATGGCCGGATGAAAAAAGGTCTGCTTGGTGACTCACCAATCCAGGTTGGGTTGAGTCAAGAATCGACATCACAGCACTCAGGGCATTCTCATACGCGATCCTTCATCATCATCTTCAACAGCCAGCGAAGAGTTCAAATATTAATGGCACCAGTAGCAGTCTGATTATGTGTCCGTCTTGCTTTTCCTCTTATTACCGAGTGTCGGCCAGGTCATCAGGTCACTGCCTGTCGCACCATTCTGTAAGGAAATGATGATGTATCCGTTCTTCCACACTTGACACATGATTCCTAAGGTCCCTGACTATATCTCTTTTACCGTTCCCCATTTCACCACCCATAGATACAGATGGAGCCAGTTTGTCTGTCTGCGTGTATCCCAGTACATCTGCATGCCCTGGGGGAAAATGCAACGGATGCTCCCTATATTTGATTATATGTAATTGAAGCATGCCACTGACTGTTTTCGTACTATCCATTCAGTATTTCGGCACGATGGTTTACCTTTGACATGTGGCGGTGTAACCCATGACTGGGTGTGGATTGATGGATGTCAGAGCGTATATCACGTGCCGTTGGGTTCTACACACCTCATCCATTGGACTCCATTTGCTCTGAGTTCCTGTGTCAGTGTAATTAAAGTCCCGGGAGTCACAGTATATCCATGGAGAAGTATGGCAGAAGACAGTTAGTTGCATATCCTTTACAGGACGTGGCAGTCAACCCCGGCGCGTGTTTGGCTGTTTGTGATATCTTGGCAAAGTTTACGTTCAATAGTTCACCATTGCTTTCTGAACGACCGGCAGTCATACCTTTGTATGGGAACCAACGCAAGGTGGTCTGCGTCCAAATCGTCCACAGCTGTGTTTGGAACGGGGTATGCGGGATTACGATTAGCGTTCGTAACACCTTCGCCACAGAGTCGGCAGAGGTCATGCATGTAAAAAGTAAAAGACAGCAGGAGTGATTTCACAGCAAGTGTCTTTCTTTTCACCTTACGGCTAACCAGCTCACTGCCACAAGTGTAAATTTGACCTCACACCGACTAGGGAAAATGTTCCTTACACCGACCTGGGCAAGGTTGACCTCATACCGACTAGGACAAGTTTTACCTCACACCGACTAGGGCTAGTTTGACCTCGCACCGACCTAAGCAAGTCTGACTTCACACTGCCCTGGGCAAGCCTGGCCTCACACCGACCTGGGCAAGTTTGACCTCACACTGACCTGGGCAAGTGTGACCTCACACCGACCAGGGTAAATTTGACATCACACCGACTAGGACAAATTTGACCGTACACCGACATGGACAAATTTGACCTTACAACGACTAGGGCACGTTTTACATCACACCGACCAGGGCAATTTGACCTCACGCTGACCAAGGCAAATTTGAACTCACTCCGACCTGGGCAAGTTGAACGTCTTCACATACTGCGTGAATGTCTTTCTTATAAACTTTGATTACACGTTAGCATCTATTCATCATTTATCCTTATTTAAATTGCTTCTTTTTACGCCATAGTTCCCCAGAACTACATTATTTTATCATTTACTCTGCCTTTCGTTGCTTCTTCTACCGATATATTCATCATGTATCCTTGTTTAAACATCTGTTGTAATGCCATAGTTCCTCAGAGCCTCATTATGTTCTTATTTACCCTGCCTTTATTTGCGTCGTTTCCCGCCTTATTCATCATTTATCCTGGTTTATATTGCCGTTTTACGGTCGTATTTCTTTAGAGCTACATTATTTTGTCTAAATTAACCCTGGCTTTGCTTCTCTTCTTTTGTCCTACTGATTTTGCCGTGAAACGTTGCGAGCGTAATTCTCGGTGTTTCGTGTGCATTAACATCAAATTTAATTTCTTAAATGTCTCTTTTACTCTACCCACATCTTCCTGTGTCATCTCTGGCCTTATATCCCGATGTTCTCACGTAGAACGCCCTAGCCGCTGGTTGATCTTGTTCTAGTCTAGCTAAATGTCCGAACTATTGAATTCTTTGGTGTTCTATGGCTGCTTTCCGTAAGTTCAAGTTGATGTCTGATGGTGTACGAAGAAGAAGAAGAAGTAGATTCCCTTCAATCCTGTAATGTACCCTTTGTATTTAACTATTTGGGTACTTTAATAACAGCAGATGGAAGATGTATGAAGGAAGATAAATGTAGAATAGCCTTAGCAAAGGCAGCATTTCATAAGATGGGGAATATTACCTGTAATTTATCTTTGTCAATCAAGGTAAGGAAAAGAGTTCTTAGAGAGATATAAAAGAGACCTGTATTCTGCCAATCCTGTTGTACGGACGCGGAGCATGGGCAATTAGCAGACAAGTGAAGAATTATGCGGAGATGTGGTTTTATAGAAGAATGATGAGATCAGCCATGACGGACAGAAAGACAAATGAAGATATCTGAAAGAAGTTAACGCACAAAAAGAACTGGTTACTCGCTTCAGAAGAAGACAGTCCACATTCTTTGAAAATATCACGAGAAGGGACGAGCTGGAGTACGTCGTCACAACGGTAAGGATGGAGGGGAAGAGAGGCAGGGGGAGAGCAAAAGAGAAGGTGCGGGACAGTTTGACAACATGGCATGGAGGCAAGCCAGTTTCAGAAATGACTGGCATCATGAGAGACAACAAGCTGTGGACAGACATGATCACCAACGCCACACGGCATGGACTATAAGAAAAAGAAGATCCCTAGTCGTATCTGTAGATACCAGAACTCTCGGGAATCCCCTATGTGCACCAGCATTTATGGACGGATATAGCACTAATGTCCAGCACAGACAGGCGGTCAACAAAATGGAGATTCTGCAACCAACATCGTAGGACGGAGTCGTAGCTTAGCTACCTCGTCTCCTGGTCATGCAGACAATGGAGCAGGCCAAGAGAACAGTCAGTGCTGTCTCAAACTCTTTCCGGTTATGTTTAAATCCTACAGGCGTAGAAATTACTGGTCACTTGTGTATTGCATTGTAATTGTATTGTATTGTACTGTACTCTGTAGTATTGTATTGTATTGTAATGTATTGTATTGTATTGTAATGTATTGTAATTGTATTGTATTGTATTGTACTGTACTGTACTCTGTAGTATTGTATTGTACTGTATTGTATTGTAATGCTTTAAAGCTCAATGCAACAAACTATCGTCTGTCCAGACGGCAAGGTGCCAGTAGTAGTTGTGGTAATAGTAGTAGTAGTAATAGTTATTAGTAGTAGTAGTAGTTGTAGTAGTAGTAGTAGTATTAGTAGTAGTAGTAGTAGTATTAGTAGTAGTAGTAGTAACAGTAGTAGTAATTGTAGTAGTAGTGGTGGTGGGAGGGGTGGTGCTGGTGGTGGTTGGGTTGTGGTGGTGGTGTTGGTATGTAAGAGGAAGACCTTGTCCATCCGCATATGTGAGTCCCTGGATGAGGTGTTCACTAATTATGGATGGATCAAAGCATCTGGTCTCATCATTTATGACGTCTCTGTGTGCCTATATTGCAGTTTATAAATTAAGCAGTAAATCAATCAACTAACCAATCAGGTAGGTAGGCAGATAGGTAGGTAGGTAGATAGGTAGGTAGGTGGATAGGTACTGTTACTGTTGTTGGGGTGCAAAGTGTTAGGCCGTCACATATTTTAGGTCACGATATATGAGATTGAGTGGCCAGATCCGTCCCTCGTCACAATTTCTTCCCAGACAGTTCCCAAACAATTCTGAGGACTTTGGGTTCGGGTCGAGCCCAGGGGTCGTACCTGTAAAAAAAGAATAATACTGTCTATATTTTGGATTGAAACCAGACTACTGTCTTGTCAGGCAAATATAACATCCCCCATACCACTGCGTCTCCAGATGGATAGGTAGGTAGGTAGATAATTTTTCTGTTTTTGTCATGTTTTGCCATCTCACACAATCACCAGAGTCGTGCATTAGCTCATTATTCTTGTCTCGACCATGCCCATGCCACGTGGCCAAGCCATCCAGGTATTTATTTCTCGGTCTTCACCTTGGTCTCTTCCCTTCGATCTTGTCAGTTGTCACCAAGTTCTCCAGTTTATTTCTTCTAATAACATGCCCAAAATGGTTTGACTGTCTGCATCTAATGTTTCTAATCAGTTTACGATCTTTATTCGTTTCTTGAAAGTCTTGCTCATTGGTGTTTCTGTCTGTCCATGGTATTCTTTGCGTTTTCCTCAGAAACCACATTTCCACAGCATCAGATGTTTTTCAGCTTGTCTGCTCATTGTCCAAGCTTCACATCCATTCAAAAGTACAGATTCTATGTAGCACCTCAACACTCTTTTTCTCGTAGCAATTGACATCTTTTTATTGGTCAGTATGTTTTCCATCTTGCAAAAGGCTACCTTCGCCATGGAAATTCTTGTTTTCCTCTCTTCAAGGCATCTCTCATCAGTTAACTATAGTTAAAATATTTCGAGTCAGTAGTTGTCCCTATACAACCCCCTTTAATGTTATATATAATACAGCATATCTGCTACTATATTAACAACTTTTAACTCATAACTGTGACACACACACCACTTCTTCGAACTTTCCGCCGTCAAGTTTTGTTTGGTCAAAACCTACTTTTTGTTTGGCACTGAGTCTGTGAAACATGTAAATAAATAAGATGTCATGCGCATCTTATGTCAATGTAAAATACGTGTAACAGCTTGGAGGTTTACAACGATTGATAATGTTAATTGTCATGGACACCTCCAGATATGAACTTGTCTCGCCCGTTAGATCTCATTATAAGCATCTCTAACAACACTCCCTGGGGTGAGGGGAAACTGATGCCACACCTTACTAACGGGAGGTGATATGCCTGGGACTAGGTAACCTCCGTCTACTTTACTTTACCCCACCGGTCTCTGAATACCTATCTCACTGTTCAACCAACCCAGGGATACTACCCTCTCACACCTCGTCCTGAATGCCTATCTCACTGTTCAACCAACCCAGGGATACTACCCTCTCACACCTCGTCCTGAATGCCTATCTCACTGTTCAACCAACCCAGGGATACTACCCTCTCACCCCTCGTCCTGAATGCCTATCTCACTGTTCAACCAACCCAGGGAGACTACCCTCTCACACCTCGTCCTGAATGCCTATCTCACTGTTCAACCAACCCAGGGAGACTACCCTCTCACACCTCGTCCTGACTGCATGACTCAACACTCAACTCTGGCATCTATATGGTAACAGAAGTGTGCATTGTACAAATGAGGATGATGATGGTGAGGATGATGATGGTGGGGATGATGATGGTGGGGATGATGATGGTGGGGATGATGATGGTGGGGATGATGATGATGGGGATGATGATGGTGGGGATGATGATGGTGGGGATGATGATGGTGGGGATGATGATGATGGGGATGATGATGGTGGGGATGATGATGGTGGGGATGATGATGGTGGGGATGATGATGGTGGGGATGATGATGATGAGGATGATGATGGTGAGGATGATGATGGTGGGGATGATGATGGTGGGGATGATGATGGTGGGGATGATGATGGTGGGGATGATGATGATGAGATAGACCTATTAACCGATAGGTCAGCCAAGACAGCAAGCCTGGGAGTAGCGTCAGGATGGAGCAGTCATCACTGGGCAGGCTTCAAGTAGACGCTACAGGTCATCTTGCGACTAGATCTCACCGGATGTAGCTAGTCTTCCATCAAGCTCTCGTCTTCGCACAGATGAAAGAATAATGGTCGGTCGGCCTGGACTAGCGCCGGAAAACCTATTCCGTGATGCTCCGAATGGGTGTTCCACATAGATGACGAAATGTTCAAGGTCTTGCGGGTGGCCACAATATGAACACGGAGTTGCCCTCTCTTACAGAATTCAAGTGAGTGTCAGAAATATGAGAGAAACCTTCAGGTGATGATGTGGGATGTTGGTGCTGGAGATACAGTCTCTAGACTCCAGCGGATTCATAGGCCAAAATGGCCTGGCACACAAAGTCAATGTAATCTGGTTCTAGCTGGTGGTGATCTGTCGATAGTTGTGATACAAGGCACAATCACTCCATAAAGGTACTTGCCGTGAGTGTAGTCGGTCAGCAGATAGCGTGGGACATAGTGAACATACTTGGTAATGACGAATGGCCAAGGGTTAGCAGGACTCAACCTCCAGTGTAGTAAACTCTTGTGACCAGTACACGTTAGGATTCATATTGTAGTTCTAGGTCCGCTGCTCGCACTTGCCTGGTCCGAATCACTGGACCCGTCACCAACTGATAAGACTTCACTCAAGAAGGTAGAACCTGTGGAAGACAACACTCAGTGAAAGTATCTGGAACCAAGCTTACCCTAAGCAAGCTCCCTCTCACCTCCTTCCTCAGCCATATGGACTCTTCCCATGAGAGTCCCGGTCATCATATGCTGCTCACACGTGCCGTAAAGGAACTGGGTCTAGGACCTGGCAGGCTGCTAAGTGTCCCGCTTCATCTTCCTCTGAATGGAGTATAGCTTGGGCCAAGGTTACTGGTCATTCGTCACTGAGGTGTCGGCCTACCCTGCAAAACTTCTACATGACATATAGGGTTAGTGAATCATTAGTAATGGTAGACAGAATGGCCCTGAAGTAGGGCCGGTGATGAGCATCTGGACCCCCTCCTGGGTCACGTCGATCTCCCTGGTTCACGCCCCTATTACCAGCCAGCGCAGATATAGTACCGTGCCTCAGGTACAAAATCCAAATCCAATAGTATATACATGGTCTTAATCATTCTCCATGTAGTAGAGATCCACTTCCCATTCTTCCCTCCCTCCTCAAGGGCCGGAGCATTTGAACGGTGTCACTGCCGTTATAGAACCTGTCCCGTCGGTCAATTCTCACACATTGTCCGCCTCTCCGGAATCCACAATATATTAAGCTGGCATTCCATTGAGGGACACTATCTATAAGACAGATGAGAGGAAAGCCAAGAAGAAAAGCCAGTGGTCGCCCCACCAGGTGACAACCAACTTCGACTCAAGTCACGACCTTGAAACGACCTCCGTTATTTCTACCTATCTTCACACTACATTTGCCTCGTCGAGCTACGTCGATCGAGACCGCACATTCCCCAGTATTGGCGACGTCCTACACTACTTCCGGTTTCCTCCTCGTGACGTCATTCCGCATCGACGACGTTCGATTTCAGGAAGTTGGTCATGTGTGAACTCAAATTAAAGCTCTCGTTGTCCTGAACCCACTTAACCCAACCTAGAGTAGCTGTGAATAACCCGACGCCGCTAGCACAATAAATATCCCTGTATTACACTGCTAGCAAATAAGCGCTTACAACAGGTTTTGTCTTCAGGCAACGCCAGTTGTCTGTTCACACGTGCCCAACTTTCCCGCGCCACGGTTAGTACACACCGCCTAGCACTATCGGGTCACCGAGTACCAAAGTTAAATAAACTAAAGGGTACACATACCTTCAGATGGCTGAACACCGTTTCCTACTGGAGTAGCTGTAATTCAGCAGGACTAGACGTCGGGTTTCTTCAACAACCTTGAGACATCGGTCGCCCCAGCTCTCCATAATGAAAACACACTGTGCACAAAAGCGTCTGTTCGCAAGCCCTGACAGCCAGCAACTGCCGTCTTTGTCCGCCCGGCCTAATCAACTGCGCATGCGCCAACCCTACCTTCCGCCTGTGAATCATGTTCAAGTGGCCTCGGTGTTTAGAATCAACGTAACACCAGCCAAAGGGTGATAATTTTCCAGAGAACCGGGTCGGGTAATAGTAGGGTTAGTCTGCCTTATACCGCACGGCCGAATCAAATGGCGTCTATTTCGTGACAGAATCTCAGCACAATGCCGAACTCCATACACAGCGAACATCACAGTTTTGTGATACACCGAACGTTAGTATAGAGACGTACTGTGGTCGTTATGTATATGTAACATGTAGTCTTATACATAATATTACTATTTCAACGTTCGCGTCTATACAAGCGATGAATATATCCAAACCCCGTATAAATTAAACTAACACACAAACGAATGAGTCAAGCAGCAAAACAAATTAACGATCTACCCTTCACTCACAAATGAATGAGTCGAGCAGCAAAACAAATTAACGATCTACCCTGGACTCACAAACGCAGAAGTCGAAAAGCAAAACAAAATAAACATCTACTCTAGACCCACAAACGAACGAGTCGAGCAGTAAAACAAACTAACGATCTACTCTTCACTCGCAAACGAGTCCATCAGTAAAATGTGTGTGTAATTTAAAGACACGTTTTGTTTTTCAACAGCCAAAAACCTACTGCTATGACATCTTCATTCGGAACACCCTTGGGCGTTATCTGCCAGCATGTCTGCAGGAGGTCACCGAACTCAAACCCGCAGACCCGATACAATACATCGCTAACTGGTTGTACAAGTATGTATTGTGTTTTTATCTTATCGAAGAAGTACTCAACAGAAGCGCATTTACTCTATATTGCGTTATCCAGTAATGTGTTTGCGCCTGCTGATTCTCTAGTGATTGCCGCTTCCATCGACAACGACCTGTAATTTTAGTGGCGGACTGTTGTGTTGGTATTCTGGCAGCGGCCTTTTGCCTGTATGCCTGTGCGTACTGTTGGTTTGTTGTGACTACTGTCTGTTCCACTTTTAAATAACGAAGACACAAACAATAGATTGCACGATTTATTGCCTGGCATATTTCGCTGCATCAGGTCAGGTACATACTGCAGAAATCACACAACATAAACTAAAGTAATGAGATAAATCCCTCAAGCTGAAATACAGAACACACATATTCTCACAGTAATTTCAATTGTGTACCACGATAGTTGTAAACTAAACTGACTATCAAGTCTTGCACAAAGTTGGTGTTTGTAAACTCAAGCGTCGTCCCTACACGGGCTACTACGTCTAGTGCAGTGGACTGATATTTGCGTGTGGATTAGCTTTCCCTATTACTAGTGCCCTACGCCATCAAGCTAACCCACTCCAACTTCTGATGTGCTTGTAATTTACGTCCCAAAGTCAAGGACGTGACGTCAACAGTTTAGATTAACTGACCAGTGCAAGAGTTAAAGGAAATATTTGTTTGATTGTCTGTATCCCCACCTGCCATTATTAAAGCGGTTTAAGAAGAGATGATAGACTTCATTGCACCGGGTTTATCTCACACAGGTCGGTGTCTATCCGCAAGGAGGCCTGCCGACGGCATGGCGTAGAGAGCGGACTCCTTAGTTCCAGCGACGATATGCCAGGAGTCTCAAAGAAAATTACACTTGAGAAACTAATGATTGTAGCCCAAAACGAACCCACAATTTCCGGAGCGCGAGGCAGATGTCTCAATCACTTGGCTACGGAGACCACCGCTGTGTCCCTTAGTAGTCTGACAACCCTGCTGTCTGTTTGCCAACCCTTCTGTCTGTCAACCTTCCTGTCTGTCTATCAATACTCCTGTCTCTCTGTCAACCCTCCTGTCTGTCTGCGAACCCTCCTGTTTGTCTGTCAACCTTCCTGTCTGTCAACTTTCTTGTCTGTCTGTCAAACCTCCTGTCTGTCTGTCAACCCTCCTGTCTGTCTGATGCTTATATAGCAGTCTAGGCTTAGTTCTGTCTGTCTGTCCTGTCCGTCTGCCTGATGCTTATATAGGAGTCTATGCTTAGGTCTGTCTGTCTGTCTGTCTGTCTGTCTGTCTGTCTGTCTGTCAACCCTCCTTCTCTCACCCCTTCTGTCTGTCAACCCTCCTGTCTGTCTGTCCGTCATGCTTGCCTTATGCTTATATAGCAGTCTAGGCTTAGTTCTGTCTGTCTGTCCTTTCTGTCTGTCTGAGGTTATATAGTAGTCTATGCTTAGTTCTGTCTGTCTATCCTTCCTGCCTGCCTTATGCATATATATCAGTCTGGGCTTAGTTCTGTCTGTCTGTCCTTTTTGTCTGTCTGATGTTTATATAGCAATCTAGGATTAGTTCTGTCTGTCCTTCCTGTCTGCCTGATGCTTATATAGGAGTCTATGTTTGGTTATGTCTGTTGGTCCTTTATGTCTGCCTTGGGCAAGGTGGAGTACCTTTTAGTCGTCCGCCCCCCCCCCCCCCCCAAATCAGGTTTACATGAAGCCATGGAAGCAGATGGTGGATGGAGTGTGAGAGCAGCCGACATATTGTTGTTGGTTATGGTCTGCACTCTGCGGCGATAGGCAGATGATCTCATCAGTGGAGACAATGGCTATGGTCACTGACTAGTACAGTCACTGCCCAGAAGGAAAGCAACGACAAACTACCTTCTGCAAAACTTGCCAAGAAACCTTAATAACCATGAAAGAAAACCTAATAAGAAAGAGATCTGGTGGTGAGACCCCCCCCCCCCCCCCCCCCCCACAGGGCAGGCAGATCGGAGATAACACTGGGGAAGAGTGTGACACAGGGGTCAGTACTAGTAATAGTGGTGATGGAGTTAATCCCAATGGTGTTACCAAGGAAATTCCATGTGTCAAACTAAGAAGGAGAGTTACACTAGGATCGTGGAATGTGAGAAGTCTGTATGAGGGAAAGCTTAAGATAGTATGTGATGAGATTGAGATGTTAAAATATTAACGTTTTAGAAATTAGTGAACATCGCTGGAAGGGCAAGGGGCATTTTACAACTGAAAATGGAAGTCTTTTCATGTATTCTGGTAGAGATGTCGGAGGTCAGAACAGTGTGGCATTTTGTTTAGATAAAATAAATTGCCGCTCTCCGATGCGATGGCGTTGCGGACGCGATTCGTAATGCCGCTTACCCGCGTTCGAAACACAGCGGCGACCGATTTGGCAGCAGACCGTGTCGCGCTGGTGTGGGAGCCAGTTTTTCAGAAAGAAATGGCAAACTGCTGAACGGAAAAACTTGCCCAAGACATCAACAATGGCAGTAAAATGCTGGTGTTGACTGCAACGTCTCCGTAAAGGATATGCAACTTTAAAAAAGAAATAACTGCAAAGGCTTTAATTGGATATAACCCGGTTAGTGAAATAATCCTCACTGTCAGACTTAAAGGCCATCCAAAAAACACAACTCTCATAAAGATATGTGTACCTACTTCAGCAGCAGAGGAAGGCGAAATTGAAGATTTTTACAGCTCACTGTAAGATACATTATGGAATGGGACAGACGGCTAGAAAAATTAGATTTTAAAGAGCACTAGCTGACCCGGCCCGGCTTCGCCCAGGCCCTGGCGGGGATCTATCTATCTATTTGTCTGTCTGTCTGTCTGCTTGTCTGTCTGTCTGTCAGTCTGTCTGACCCGGCCCGACTTCGCCCAGCTCCTGGTGGGGAGCATCTCATTTAATTCATATAAGTAGTCATATAAGCTCCCGTTCCCGACTGTCTGTCTGTCTGTCTGTCTGTCTGTCTGTCTGTCTGTCTGTCTGTCTGTCTGTCTGTCTGTCTGTCTGTCTGTCTGTCTGTCTGTCTGTCTGTCTGTCTGTCTGTCTGACCCGGCCCGGCTTCACCCAGTCCCTGGTGGGGAGCATCTCATTTAATTCATATAAGTAGTCATATAAGCTCCCGTTCCCGACTATCTGTCTGTCTGTCTATCTGTCTGTCTGTCTATCTGTCTGTCCGACCCGGCCCGACTTCGCCCAGGCCCTGGTGGGGAGCATCTCATTTAATTCGTATAAGTAGTCATATAAGCTTCCGTTCCCGACTATCTGTCTGTCTATGTTCGGCCCGTTCCCGTTAAAAATATAGATAAGATAGAAGAATAGATAGATTGATAGTAGAAAATATGATTAGGAAGAGATCTATCTAAAGTAAACTTACCAAGATATCACGAACAGCCAATAAATGGTGGGCGGTGGGTTGACTGCAGAGTACTGCAAACGATATGCAACTAACTTTCTCTCACAAAAAATTACTTTTTTTTTTTTTAACGAACGAAAATCTTTCGCAGGCCCGTCCTACATTCTGCCCTTCTTCTCTATTTCCTCTCATACATTCTTTCATTCAACATCTCTTATGAAGCAATTCTTTGGAAAAGTAACTTTTAACATGGGCATCATAAATACCCAATGTGGGTGTAACGCGCCATACATATGAGAATGTTAAAAAAAATTAATGTGCTGTTGAAGAAAAATAAAAAGATGAGTTAGAAAATGTTCACTATTTAAATAGATGCATTATTTTTATGAAAACTATGAAAATGCCTTAAAGATTATATCATTATTTATTATAACTCATATGCCTGTAAATAACTATAGACAAAGAGTTTATAAATCTTTGAAAACAATGCAACAATCTATATATAAAATAATAGCAATGTTATTAAAAGTTATGCCCCTTGAAATAACTTTTCTTATGTTAAGTCCCCTCGCTATATAGAAATTATAATGTAAATTTTAATATTAAATTTTAGTAAGTAAATAGCTGAATGTACACTAAAAAACTATGACAGTTGGTTGCACGGGAATGAAAAGAAAACATGTAGAAATATTTCATCTCAATCGGATGAACCGTTCGCGAACGCATAAAGAACGGACCCACACACATTGTGTTTTATAGATATAGATACATCTTTCCCATTGTAACATAAGCCTGTGTGACTTGGACACTTACTAAACAAACTGAACAGCGCATAAATGCCTTTGAATATAAATATAGACGAGTTCTAAGAATATCTTGGTAAAGAAAAGAACAAATGCATCCATACTTCAAGAGCTGAATATTGAAGAAGGTTGGCTATTAAAGACGACAAAACAAAGAAAATTGAAATATTTTGGCCACGTGAAACATCACGAAAGTTTGGAGAGAACAATAATGCAGGAGTATATGCTTGAGAGCCGGTCTCCCTGGTCTAGGAGTTACACGACTTTCTTCGTAATCCTTTATACTCTCGTGAGTAACGTGACGTGCGCGAGAATCAGTAGCGGTTCTTTCCGCGTCGTTAACTTACGGGGTATGTGAGCCGGTCGCTCAGAAAGCAATGGCAAACTACTGAGCGTGTTCTTGCCAAGAAATCAACAATCAGCTGAAAGATGCTGATGTTGACAGCGATGTCCTGTAAAGGATATGTGGAACCCCCCCCCCCCCCCCCCCCCCCCCCCCCCCAAAAAAAAAAAAATGCTTGGGAAGAGAGGAAGAGGAAGGCCAAAGAGAATATGGGTGCAGGATGTGGCGGATGATCTGCAGATGGGTGTGTCGGACGCGGGACATCTTGCTTATCGAAAGGTGTTCCGGAAGGTTGTTATGGGAGCGAGGGTCTGCAAAGGACATGCTACTGAATGAATGAATGAATGAATGAATGAATGAATGAATGAATGAATGAATGAATGAATGAATGAATGAATGTTGCAGTCTATGCTTAGTTCTGTTTACCTTTCCTTTCTGTCTACCTGATGTTTATATTGCTGTCTATGCTTAGTTCTGTCTGTCTGTCCCTTCGTACCCCCGTCTGTCTCCGGACAGACAGACAGACAGGCAGGCAGGCAGGCAGACAGAAAAACAGACATACAGACAACAGACAGTCAGACAGACAGATAGACGCTCGGACGGATAGTTGGATGGATGGATGGGTAGACAGACAGATATACAGATAAACAGATAGATAGATAGATTACTAATATGCTCTGTCTTTCGGTCGGAGGTCTGTCTAGTAATAATTCACCTTGTCTGTCGGTCGGTAGGTTTGTCTAGTAATAATTCACCTTGTCTGTCGGTCGGTAGGTTTGTCTAGTAATAATTCACCTTGTCTGTCGGTCGGTAGGTCTGTCTGTAATAATTTACCCTGTTTGTCGGTCTGTAGGTCTGTCTAGTAATAATTTACCCTGTCAGTGGTTCGGTAGGTCTGTCTAGTAAGTAATGTAGCCGGTGTGTAGTTCCGTACCTGTGTCTAATATATGATGTTATGCTGCCTTTCCACAGGCTCTACGATAGTCAGATGTATTACAAAGCGAAGGTGAACTATCTGCAAGAGATTTATCAACTGGATGAGATTCTCAAGCGGGACAAGCAGGAACACGAGGCAAGGATCAAGCCATTCATGCAAGCAATGGAAGCAGAAAGGGTAATATGTCTGTCTGTCTGTCTGTCTGTCTGTCTGTCTGTCTGTCTGTCCTGTCCGTCCGTCCGTCTGTCTGTCTGTCTGTCTGTCTGTCTGTCCGTCCGTCCGTCCGTCCGTCCGTCCGTCTGTCTGTCTGTCTGTCTGTCTGTCTGTCTGTCTGTGGGTGGTTGGGTTGGTGAGGGATGAGTGGATTGAGGGATGGGTGTGTGATGGGTGTTGGGATGTGTGTGTGGGTGGGGGATATGTTTGTGTGGATGGGGGTGTGTGTTGGTGGGTGGAGGATGTATGTGTGAGTAGTGAGGGTGTTTTAGGTGGGGGATGTGCGGGTGGGTGGGGAGATGTGTGTGTGTGTGTGTGTGTGTGTGTGGGTGAGAGATGTGTGGTTGGGGTGTTGTGTGGGAGGGGAGATATGTGGGGGGGGGGGGGTGAAGGGTGTGTGGGTGGGTGGGGGAGGTGGGAATGGGTGTGGCATGTGCGGGTGGGTAGGTGGGGGTGTGTGAGTGTGGGTGGGAAGATGGGAGTTGTATGTGTTCATGGGCGGGTGGGGGATGTCTAGGTGTGAGTGGTTGAGGGATGAGTACATGAGTGGATGAATGTGTGTGGGGGATGAGTGTATGGGTGGGGGATGTGTGTGGTTGGGAAGATGTGTGTGGGCTGGGGATGTGTTTGGTGTGTGTGTTGGTGGTGGGTGTGTGTTTGGGTGGGAGGTGTGTTTATGGCTGGGTGGTTGGGGGTGTGTGGGTGGGTGGTGTAGAATATGTGGGTGGGTGAGCGTTGGCGGGTGGAGGATGTGTGTGTGGGTGAGGAGATGAGACAACGTGAGAGTTAGTGTGTGTGAAAGAAACAAAATAAAGGAAGAGAGAGAGAGAGAGAGAGAGAGAGAGAGAGAGAGAGAGAGAGAGAGAGAGAGAGAGAGAGAGAGAGAGAGAGAGAGAGAGAGAGAGAGTTGAGCGCATGTATGTCATGTCACGTGCTATTCCATGTTTTTTTCTGTATACTCATCATTCATATTATAATTTTTACTGCCACTTGATTGTCTAACATGTACTGATAAAAATTTGTGGACTGCTTATTCCATCATGTTTATGTCAATTTTAGGAATAAACTTATTGAATGGCATCACTTTTTTTTTACGTTACACATAATTTGCTCTCCATTGTTTTTACTTTGTTTTTTTTTTGTGTGAGAATGCTCATGATAATCTTCAGTGTATGTGTGTGTGTGTAAAGTGTGGGTGTTTGTTCACATTAGCTTCAGTGATTATGTGAGGCATCATGTATGTGTCTAGATATGAGGATTGTGCTTGGGTGAGGGAGGTGTGGTGGGTGGGGAATGTGTGAGTGGTTGGGGAGTTGTGTGGGTGGGTGGGGGAATATGTGTGTGGATGAGGGATGTGTCTGGGTGGGGATGTGTGTGGGTCGGTGGGGATGTGTGTTTTGGTGAGGGATGTGTGTATGAGTGGGTGTGTTAATGTGTGGTTGGGGGTATGTGGATGGGTGTGTGGGGATGTGTGTAGGGGGTGTGTGGGGGTGTGTGTATGGGTTGGGGGATGGGTGTGGTTGATGTATATATGGATGGGGGAGGTGTGTATGGGTTGGGAGATGTGTGTGTGTGGGAGATGTGTGTGGGAGTATGGGAGAAGTATGTGTGAGTGGAGGATGTGTGTGATGTGTGTGTGGGGATATGTGTGTGTAGGTGGGTGGAGAGATGTGTGCGGGTGTGGGATGTGTGTGTATTGTGGGCGATGTGTGAGTGGTTGGGTAGGGAGGTGTATGAGTAGGTGGAGGGATGGGGCGTGTGTGGGTGGGGAATATGTAGGTGGGTGAGGGATGTGTGGGAGGGGGATGTGTGTTTGGGTTGGTGTGTTTGTGTGGGTGTTTGTGGGTAGTGTATGTGTTGGTGTTGGCGGGTGGGGGATGTGTGAGTGTTGGTAGGTGGGGGATGTGGTTTGTGTGTTGAGGCGTGTGTAGGGGGAATGGGGGATGTGTGTATGCGTGGGACATGTGTGTGAGTAGGGGATGTGTGAGTGGGTGGGGATGTATGTGTGGTTGGTGAGGTGTGTGGGTGGATGTGAAATGTGTGGGTGGATGGGAAAATGTGTGTGTAGGGATGTGTGTGTTGATGGGAAGTATGTGTTTTTACTGATGGGCGATGTGTGTGTGTGGGTGAGGAATGTGTGTGTGGATTGGTGCGGGATGTGTGTGTGGGAGCGGTATGTGTGTGTAGTTGGGGGGTGTGTGGGTGGTGGGTGGAGCATGTGTGTGTGTGGGGGAATTTAGTGGGTCGGGGTATGTGTGAGTGGGGTGTTGTGTGTGGGTGGGGATGTGTGTGAGGGATGTTTCTTTGGGTGGGTGCGAGATGTCTGTTGTTGGAAGGGGATGTGTGAGTGGGTGGAGAGATGTGTGGTGGGTGGGGGTGAGTGGTGGTTGGGGGGTGTAGGTAATGGTGGGTTATGTGTGGGTTGGTTAGGGATGTGTATGTGGGTTGGTGAGGGATGTGTGTGTTGAAAGGGGGGGGGGGGACGTGCCCAATAACATGATAATATGCATTGTTTATGCTTACAACATTCATTTGACGATGGGTTTTTTTCCTATGTGAATGTATCATGCACTGTTCATGAACGAAAGATGAGTGATTGGAAGGGCCGAAGTAAGAAGGGCCTACGTGCCCAATTTGTAACCCTTTTAAAATAAAGTTCAATTCACTTCAATTCAATTATGTCTGTCTGTCTGTCTGTCTGTCTGTCTATCTGTCTGTCTATCTGTCTGTCTATCTGTCTATCTGTCTGTCTAACTGTTCGCCCGTCCTCCCGCCCGTCCATCTATCTACCCACCAACCTTTCCATCCATCCATCCATCCATCTACCCATCCACCTTTCCATCCATCCATCCATCCATCCATCCATCCATCTATCCATCTATCCATCCATCGTTCTATCTATCCATTCATCTACCCACCCACCTTTCCATCAATCCATCCATCCATCCATCCATCCATCCATCCATCTATCTACCCACCCACCTTTCCATCCATCCATCCATTCATCCATCCATCCATCCATCCATATACCCACCCACCTTTCCATCCATCCATCCATCTACCCATCCACTTTTCCATCCATCCATCCATCCATCCATCCATCCTTCCATCCATCCATCCAACCATCCATCCATCTATCTGTCCATTTATCTGTCTGTATCCCTGTCCGCCCATACGTCCGTCCGACCGTCCGTAAGTCTGTCCGTCCGTCCGTCCGCCTGCCTGCCTGCCTGCCTGCCTGCCTGTCTGTCTGTCTGTCTGTCTGTCTGTCTGTCTGTCTGTCTGTCTGTCTGTCTGAGATGTGATTCCAGAGACGAATGTTTCGAATTCCCGAGACTGCCAAAATAATTAACAACTAATGAAACTAGAACAGTTTATACTAACAGCTTTCTTTGGTAATGTGATAAGAAGCGAGGCATATGAGAACATCGTGACAACTTGAAAACATCAATGGGAAAAGAGGCGGAGACACATCAAGAGAAATGATGCTGGATGGACTGAGACGGTGGCATGGAGGAATATCATCAGCAGAGTTGATCTAGAACACCATAGACCGAGATCTGTGGAGAGGCATGAATACCTACGCCAGCTGGCAGGGCACATGATGATGATATGTATATTTGGTGAGTTTCTGTAACGAAGCCAGCGCTAATGCTAGGGAGTTATGAACCCGCAGACCTCGTTCCATACACCTATCAACGAGCAGACCGTCTTGCTCTGATTATAATACAATGATGGGAGTACCGGTCGCTTAGAAAGCAATGGCAAACTACTGAACATAAACTTGCCAAGAAATTACAAACAGCCAAAATTCTGAGGTTGACTGCGACGTCCTGTAAAGGATATGAAACTAAATTTAACTATGGCGAGGTCGGTCGGTCGGTCGGTCGGTCGGTTGGTCGGTTGGTCGGGGTCTGAATGGTATCAATGCGTGTCCCCTCTAGCTGACAGTGTAACTATTCTGTGTGTCCTGTACTGTATCAAGGCGTGTCCCTTCTCTCTGACAGTGGAACTATTTCGTGTCACTGCACGCGGAGCTGGTGGCGCTAGAGGAAGTGATGGCTCACTTTGATGTTGAAGTTGATGAAGGGACAAAGTTACGTTTTCTGGAGGTCCAGGTCAGTTTCTCACTGAGCAGTTGTATGTTAGTGTTTGTATAGTGGGTGGGTGGGTGAGTGAATTTGTGAGTCAATGAGTGAGTGAGTGAGTTAATATGTGGGTGAATGAGTGAGTGAGTGAATGTGTGAGTGAGTGAGTTAGTGAGTGAGTTAGTGAGTGAATGTGTAATTGAGTTAGTTTGTGAGTGAGTGAGTGAGTGAGTGAGTGAGTGGGCGGATGAGTGAGTGAGTGAATGTGTGAGTGAGTGATTAGTTAGTAAATGTGTGTGTAAGTGATGGGGTGTGTATGTATGTATGTATATAGAAACTGAGGAAGACCTAAATCACATTGCGAAGAGAATTAGAGACGGGTGAGTACAATAGAGACGGGTGAGTACAATAGAGACGGGTTAGTACAATAGAGACGGGTGAGTACAATAGAGACGGGTGAGTACAATAGAGACGGGTGAGTACAATAGAGACGGGTGAGTACAATAGAGACGGGTGAGTACAATAGAGACGGGTGAGTACAATAGAGACGGGTGAGTACAATAGAGACGGGTGAGTACAATAGAGACGGGTGAGTACAATAGAGACGGGTGAGTACAATAGAGACGGGTGAGTACAATAGAGACGGGTGAGTACAATAGAGACGGGTGAGTACAATAGAGACGGGTGAGTACAATAGAGACGGGTGAGTACAATAGAGACGGGTGAGTACAATAGAGACGGGTGAGTACAATAGAGACGGGTGAGTACAATAGAGACGGGTGAGTACAATAGAGACGGGTGAGTACAATAGAGACGGGTGAGTACAATAGAGACGGGTGAGTACAATAGAGACGGGTGAGTACAATAGAGACGGGTGAGTACAATAGAGACGGGTGAGTACAATAGAGACGGGTGAGTACAATAGAGACGGGTGAGTACAATAGAGACGGGTGAGTACAATAGAGACGGGTGAGTACAATAGAGACGGGTGAGTACAATAGAGACGGGTGAGTACAATAGAGACGACATAGAAGGAACTGCAGGAGACAGCAACCGATATTGGGACATTGCAAGGTGTTGTTTGAGAGCTCCATTGTTAGATAGTCTAGGAGGAAGTATAACAGCAAAATCAAATGAGATGTAGCACCATCAATTTCTAGTTTGTCAAAAACAAGTTTTGAATTTCTCATGTATGTACAGCATTCCTTTAATCTGAACAATATTCGGAATGTGGTTTAAGAATTCTTCATCATCTTCATTAAAGTAATGCGAGTAATTTTCTAAATGGGCATTGAAACGTTGGTAATATGATCGCATGCGCGCATTTATTAATTTATCCGGTGTCCCACCACGAGATAAAGAATTGATACAAGTATATAAAGAAAAAGGAAGGATAAAAGGATTTAAAAAGGTTTAAAAAAAAGTTGCTATGACATGGCTACTGTCCCATGTGTCCCATGGGAAATACAAATGTTTGCTGTCCCGTCCCATCCCATCCCATGGGACGTTTCCCATTGGGAATCCCATTCCCATGGAAAAAGCTTGCTAAGACCTGTTTGACGCCAGGTTCTGCACTAAATTCAGAGCTTGAACCGAGGTCTAACAGAAGACCTTGTGGGGCGCTAGCCAAGCTAAGTTAGTTGCATATCCTTTACAGCACGTCGCAGTCAACCCCAGAATATTTTGGCTGTTTGTGATTTCTTGACAAGGTTACGTTCAGTAGTTTGCTATTGCTTTCTGAACGACCGGAACTCATATTATTTTATGAAAAACAACGCAAGGTGGCTTGCTGCCAATTCGCCCGCAGCTGTGTTTTGTACGCTGTATGCGGGATTGCGAATAGCGCCCGAAACCCCTTTGCCACAGAGCAGGCTACGGCTAAGGCCAAGCTAAGACCATGCTAAAATGAGTGTCAATTTTTGTTCGAAAGAAATTCGTAAATAAAATTGTCACATATCTTATTGTATGCGTGAATGTGAAAGTAAACATGTGTATAAATGTATGACAGACATAGACAGTATAGGTTATGGATTAAACAAAAGTAGGGTAAAGTTAATAGACAACTAGATTAGAAGAGGAAAATGCAAAGAATACCAAGGACAGACAGACAAACAAATACCAAGTTCTACAAGAAAGAAATGAAAACCGTAAATTGATTACAGAAATTAGACGTAGACAGTTAAATTTATTTTGGACACCTTATGAGAAGAAATACATTGGAGAACTTAGTGAAAACGCGCCAGATTGAAGGGAAGAGAACAAGTGGAAGGCAGAAAAACAAATACCTGGATGGCTTGGCCACGTGGCATGGCCGTGACAAGAACACGGAGCTGATCCACGACTCTGGTGATCGAGTGAGATGGCGAAACATTACCGCCTACGCTTGTTGGCATGGCACATGATGATGAGTCAAAGACACCAACAGGTTAAAAGTCCAGGTCTCCGACATTGCGCACGGCAAGTCGCTAAGGAAACACAGGGAAATAGACGGGTAACGGCTTGGTCAGACTAAGACTGGGGGTTTCATTGTCAGGCTTCCAGGCAGATCAGACCTATTTATAGGTACATCATGTGCTGATGCTGAGGTAGTGGGTTCAATCCCTACACCGGTCAATTGGACTAAAATGTTGACTTGGGGACGTAAAGTACAAGTGCCTCAGAAATCGAAGTGGGTTCGTCAGATGGCGAGAGGCACTGGTAATGAGGAAAACTAATCCACATGCAAACATCAGTCCATTGCACTAGAAATAACACGTGTATGGACTACACTTGAGTTTACAGCGAGCCAACGCACATAAAAAAAAACAAAAAAACATGGATAGGTACATACATATGTGTAGAGAAATTTTATTGTGAACAATTAAGAGTGCAGACACACTTCTAACGTTTCAAAGGAGACCATCAACAGACACCAGGTCGTTTCATTCGTAGTGGACAGCTTTACAGTATAAAGAGTGCTCTTTTGTGCTATTTGATTTAGACATTGGAGAATACGGCAGTGCTGTCACCGCATTTTAGGAAGGATATTTCATTTATTTGACAATGAGTGGAGCATGTGCAGGCATGTCTTGTGAGTGATATGAAATTCATGCTTTGTGTGATATTGTCCACTGAGGACTTGCGTATTTACGGAGCAAGCCCAGTCCAGACGGACTTGTGCCATGAAGTAGATTCTCTGGCCTTGAATAGTTTATATTTCACTTGTCTCTCACAAGTTGCTGATTAAAGAAGAAGAGGGCCAAGTGAAAGATCCAGAAATTGTCCAACTGGCCACTGAAAGTACAAGTGAAAAAGTCGTGGAAGAGGAACCGGAGACGGTGAAATCCAAGACTTCCATTCCTGTATTGGTGAGAAACAGCCCAGAAGGTAATTTTTCTGCAGCAGTGAACAACCATCGTTCTTTTTCTGTCTTGCGATTGTTGTCTCTGTCCTGCATAGTTCTATTCATTAGTGAATAATACAGCGTCTTCGCAATGGCTGTTGAACAGAGTGGCCGGGTCTTCGCCGCTGGATGGGGTAGTGGTTTACAATAAGGCAGATATAGCGCCACGGCCCGCTGGGATCATGTATGTGGTGTGGAAGTACAGATACACCGTCATGACCCAGAGACAAGTTAGTTGCATATCCTTTACACGATGTTGCAGTCAACCCCATCATTTTTTTGCTGTTGTGATATCTTGGCAAGTTTACGTTCAGTAGTTTGCCACTGAGGCCCAGAGAGCTTAACTGATTAATTTCCATGGGATAATTAATCGTTTTAAGCGACTTCTCGTATCTGCCATGGGCTAATATATCTCTGAAATGTTGTCATTGCATTATAATACCATATTAACAACTGTCAAGTCATAACCGTGACGCACCTCTACTTCACATTTTCTGTCATTCCTGTTTGTTTGGTCCAAGCGTACTTTGGCACTGAATCTGTTAATACTTTAGGGAATGACTAGAGGTTCTGTCTGAGGCTCAGTCTACCGAGGAAGGCCATAGGGACACATAATCATATGACAGATTTAATTATCAGTATTGGAACTCCTACCTGACTGCTGAAGGTGAGGATGAAGAGGGCAAGGGGATGTCCTGAGTTCTGTGACGCCCGCCGAGTCTTGACTCAATTCAATGACACTTGGTTGCAGGGGACTATCAGCACTTTCTGTTTGTCATTCCGCGGTACCATGTGACAGACTGCTGTTAGCCCACTTCATGATGTTTTTTTTTTCAGCACTTGTATCGTGGTCCACATTTAGCTCGCCTACCTTCGACAATCGCCGGCTTCGTGGCTTAGAGGTTATGACTTTTCTCCGTAATCTCGTATACTCTCGTCGGTAACGTGATGACGGTGAGAATCAGCAGTGGTTCGAATCGCATCGGTAACTTACGGGGTATGTGAGCCGGCCGCTCAGAAAGCAATGGCAAACTACTGAGCGTAATCTTGCCAAGAATTCAACATGTAGCTGAAAGATGCTGGTGTTGACAGCGATGTCTTGTAAAGGATATGGAAAAAAAAAAACCTTCGACAATATTATATTCAGTTTGTCTTTGCTAATAAAGATTAGATCAGTGGTTCTTAACCTTTTTTGGCCCATGCCCCCCTTTACCATATGTTCAGAACGTCATTCTCCCCCTCCCCTTTCGAATTTCCTCCCTATAAATCCCCCCCCCCCCCACCCTTACACAGTATACATAAAAATGGAAGCTAAATTTAATAACACATACTAGAACAAGTCTAGACATCTACATAAAACGTGATTTGCGGGTCTACTTACGTTATAAAACGAATTTCATTAGGGCGAGAAGTACAGAACCGTAAAATTTAGAGGGAAAACCAATATCAAGTAACTGGTTCTTGAATTAATGCGATCTTGAAATAATCTTAATTCCCCCCCCCCCCCCCCCCCCCCCCCCCCCACTGGATTAGATACATAGTTTTTATTGGCTATATCGCGTCAGTCTAGGCGTACGGTAGTGAATCATGGACAATCAAAAGGTTTGTTAGGAATTTTGTGGAAGCTGCAGAGATGCCATTGTTTATAGAGGCATGATGAGAGCACCATTGTCACATAAATAGCTTAAGAGGAATGTGTTGAAAGAAGTTATATCACAAAAAGAGATGGTTACCGGCTACAGAAGAAAACATTTCACATTTATTTGGACACATCGTGAGAAGGGAATGGCTGAGGTACACCTTGACACATCGTGAGAAGGGAATAGCTGGGCTACACTGTGACACATCGTGAGAAGGGAATAGCTGGGCTACACCGTGACACACCGTGAGAAGGGAATAGCTGGACTACACCGTGAAACATTGTGAGAAGGGAATAGCTGGGGTACACAGTGACACATCGTGAGAAGGGAATGGCTGGGGTACATCGTGACACATCGTGAGAAGGGAATGGCTGGGCTACATCGTGACACACCGTGAGAAGGGAATAGCTGGGCTACATCGTGACACACCGTGAGAAGGGAATGGCTGGGCTACATCGTGAAACATTGTGAGAAGGGAATAGCTGGGCTACACCGTGACACATCGTGAGAAGGGAATAGCTGGGCTACACCGTGACACATCGTGAGAAGGGAATAGCTGGGCTACATCGTGACAAACCGTGAGAAGGGAATGACTGGGATACACCGTGACACACCATGAGAAGGGAATGGCAGGGGTACACCGTGACACACCGTGAGAAGGGAATAGCTGGGCTACACCGTGACACACCGTGAGAAGGGAATAGCTGGACTACACCGTGAAACATTGTGAGAAGGGAATAGCTGGGGTACACAGTGACACATCGTGAGAAGGGAATGGCTGGGGTACATCGTGACACATCGTGAGAAGGGAATGGCTGGGCTACATCGTGACACACCGTGAGAAGGGAATAGCTGGGCTACATCGTGACACACCGTGAGAAGGGAATGGCTGGGCTACATCGTGAAACATTGTGAGAAGGGAATAGCTGGGCTACACCGTGACACATCGTGAGAAGGGAATAGCTGGACTACACCGTGACACATCGTGAGAAGGAAATAGCTGGGCTACACCGTGACACATCGTGAGAAGGGAATAGCTGGGCTACACCGTGACACATCGTGAGAAGGGAATGGCTGGGCTACACCGTGACACACCGTGAGAAGGGAATGGCTGGGCTACACCGTGACACACAGTGAGAAGGGAATAGCTGGGCTACATCGTGATAACGGGAACGTTGAAGGGGCTGGGAGATACAGGGATAGACCAAGAAACAGATGATTGGCAATTTGGCAACGTGGCATGGTGAAATATCTGCATCACAAAAGATTGGCAGTTCATGAGATAGAAGACTCAGGACAGACATTATGGCAACGCCACTCGACAAAGGCTATAGTAAGATTGGCAGTTCACGATACAGAAGGCTGTGTACAGACATGATGGCAACGCCACACGACATGGGCTATGAGAATAATCATTCCACGTCTTCTCCCTGTATGCTTTGAAAAATAGTTTTCCTGGCTTGAAACGTGGCCAGTATATTTGACTTGACTCACTTATCTCTTCCATCGGCTAATGCTCCTCTTTCTGCTCGTCCTCCTCCTTCTCCTTCCTCGTCTATTCCTTTTTGTTTTAAACCCTTTGATTATCATCACTTTCACCATTGGCCTCTTCATCATTATAATCATCCTCGTCATCATCATCAACATCGATAACAACAAAACATTCTGAACAATGGTACCATCATGCATTCCAGTGTGAAATCTGCTGCACGTTGTCTTGTATTTTTGGTGTTAATAGCACTGTTAGTCTGATGTGTGCATATAATCATGTCTGTTAGTCTGATGTGTGCTTATAATCGTGTCTTTCACACCAGACTGTCGACCGTCCGTCTGTCTGTTTGTCTGTCGCCTGTATATCTGTTTTAAATTTTACGTGTCCATCTGACAGTCTGCCTTTATGTCTGCTTGTCTGTAACTATGTATGCCTGGTTATCAATAACTTTGTCACCTACCATACAGCCAGACTGTGTATCTCTATGTTTGTCTGCATATAT
>JACEFZ010028068.1:209817-332317 GCA_014155875.1 Cepaea nemoralis
CTATATTGTCTGCATGTATGTACTCTATGTTTGTTGCATGTATGTACTCTAGTTTGTTTGCATGTATGTACTCTATGTTGTTTGCATGTATGTATCTCTATGTTTGTCTGCATGTATGTACTATATGTTTGTCTGCATGTATGTACTATATGTTGTCTGCATATATGTACTTATGTTGTTTGCATGTATGTACTCTATGTTTGTCTGCATGTATGTACTCTATGTTTGTCTGCATAGTATGTACTCTATGTTTGTCTGCTATGTATAGTACTCTATGTTTGTTTGTATGTATGTACTATATGTTTGTTTGTATGTATGTACTATATGTTTGTTTGCATGTATGTACTCTATGTTTGTCTGCATGTATGTACTCTAAGTTTGTCTGCATGTATGTCTCTATGTTTGTCTGCATGTATGTACTATAGTTTGTCTGCATGTTATTGTACTCTATGTTTGTCTGCATTTTGTACTCTAATGTTTGTCTGCATGTATGTACTCTATGTTTGTCTGCATGTATGTACTCTATGTTTGTTTGCATGTATGTACATCTATGTTTGTTGCATGTATGTACTCTATGTTTGTTCTGCATGTATGTACTCTATGTTTGTTTGCATGTATGTACTCTATGTTTGTCTGCATGTATGTACTCTATGTTTGTTTGCATGGTATGTACTCTATGTTTGTTTGCATGTATGTACTCTAATGTTTGTTTGCATGTATGTACTCTATGTTTGTCTGCATGTATGTACTCTATGTTTGTTTGCATGTATGTACTCTATGTTTGTTTGCATGTATGTACTCTATGTTGTTTGCATGTATGTACTCTATGTTGTTTGCATGTATGTATCTCTATGTTTTGTCTGCATGTATGTACTCTATGTTTTCTGCATGTATGTTACTCTATGTTTGGTTTGTATGTATGTACTCTATGTTTGTTTGCATGTATGTACTCTATGTTTTGTTTGCATGTATGTACTCTAAGGTTGTTTGCATGTATGTAGCTCTATGTTGTTGTGCATGTATGTATCTCTATGTTTGTCTGCATGTATGTACTCTATGGTTGTCTGCATGTATGTACTATAGGTTTTGTCTGCAGTATAAGGTACTTTAATGTTGGTTTGCATGTATTGACTCTATGTTTGTCTGCATGTAATGTACTCTATGTTTGTCTGCATGTATGTTACTCTATGTTTGTCCTGCGTGTGTGTAACTCTATGTTTGTCTGTATGTATGTACTATATGTTTTGTTTGTTATGTATGTACTCTATGTTTGTCTGCATGTAGGTATGATATGTTTGTCTGCATGTATGTACTCTATGTTTGTCTGCATGCATGTACTCTATGTTGTCTGCATGTATGTACTCTATGTTTGTCTGCATGTATGTACTCTATGTTGTCTGCATGTGTGTACTCTATGTTTGTCTGTATGTATGTACTATATGTTTGTTTGTATGTATGTACTCTATGTTTGTCTGCATGTATGTACTCTATGTTTGTTTGCATATATGTACTCTATGTATGTCTGCATGTATGTACTCTATGTTTGTCTGCATGTATGTACTCTATGTTTGTCTGCATGTATGTACTCTATGTTTGTTTGCATATATGTACTCTATGTATGTCTGCATGTATGTACTCTATGTTTGTCTGCATGTATGTATTATATGTTTGTTTGCATAAATGTACTCTATATTTGTCTGCATGTATGTACTCTATGTTTGTTTGCATGTATGTACTCTATGTTTGTTTGCATGTATGTACTCTATGTTGTTTGCATGTATGTATCTCTATGTTGTGTCTGCATGTATTTACTATATGTTTGTCTGCATGTATGTACTATATGTTTGTCTGCATATATGTACTTTATGTTGTTTGCATGTATGTACTCTATGATTGGTTGCATGTATGTACTCTATGTTTGTCTGCATGTATGTACTCTATGTTTGTCTGCATATATGTACTCTATGTTTGTCTGTATGTTTATACTATATGTTTGTTTGTATGTATGTACTATATGTTTGTTTGTATGTATGTACTCTATGTTTGTCTGCATGTATGTACTCTAAGTTTGTCTGCATGTATGTACTCTATGTTTGTCTGCATGTATGTACTATATGTTTGTCTGCATGTATGTACTCTATGTTTGTCTGCATATATGTACTCTATGTTTGTCTGCATGTATGTACTCTATGTTTGTTTGCATATATGTACTCTATGTATGTCTGCATGTATGTACTCTATGTTTGTCTGCATGTATGTATTATATGTTTGTCTGCATGTATGTACTCTATGTTTGTCTGCATGCATGTACTCTATGTTTGTCTGCATGTATGTACTCTATGTTTGTCTGCATGTATGTACTCTATGTTTGTCTGCATGTGTGTACTCTATGTTTGTCTGTATGTATGTACTATATGTTTGTTTGTATGTATGTACTCTATGTTTGTCTGGATGTATGTACTCTATGTTTGTTTGCATGTATGCACTCTATGTTTGTTTGCATGTATGTACTCTATGTTGTTTGCATGTATGTATCTCTATGTTTGTTTGCATGTATGTACTATATGTTTGTCTGCATGTATGTACTATATGTTTGTCTGCATATATGTACTTTATGTTTGTTTGCATGTATGTACTCTATGTTTGTTTGCATGTATGTACTCTATGTTTGTCTGCATGTATGTACTCTATGTTTGTCTGCATGTATGTACTATATGTTTGTCTGCATGTATGTACTCTATGTTTGTCTGCATGTATGTACTCTATGTTTGTCTGCATGTATGTACTCTATGTTTGTCTGCATGTATGTACTCTATGTTTGTTTGCATATATGTACTCTATGTATGTCTGCATGTATGTACTCTATGTTTGTCTGCATGTATGTATTATATGTTTGTCTGCATGTATGTACTCTATGTTGTCTGCATGTATGTATCTCTATGTTTGTCTGCATGTATGTACTCTATGTTTGTCTGCATGTATGTACTCTATGTTTGTCTGCATGTGTGTACTCTATGTTTGTCTGTATGTATGTACTATATGTTTGTTTGTATGTATGTACTCTATGTTTGTCTGCATGTATGTACTCTATGTTTGTTTGCATATATGTACTCTATGTATGTCTGCATGTATGTACTCTATGTTTGTCTGCATGTATGTATTATATGTTTGTCTGCATGTATGTACTCTATGTTTGTCTGCATGCATGTACTCTATGTTTGTCTGCATGTATGTACTCTATGTTTGTCTGCATGTATGTACTCTATGTTTGTCTGCATGTGTGTACTCTATGTTTGTCTGTATGTATGTACTATATGTTTGTTTGTATGTATGTACTCTATGTTTGTCTGCATGTATGTACTCTATGTTTGTTTGCATGTATGTACTCTATGTTTGTTTGCATGTATGTACTCTATGTTTGTTTGTATGTATGTACTATATGTTTGTTTGCAGTATATGTACTCTATGTATGTCTGCATGTATGTACTCTATGTTTGTCTGCATGTATGTATTCTATGTTTGTCTGCATGTATGTACTATATGTTTGTCTGCATGTATGTACTCTATGTTTGTCTGCATGTATGTACTCTATGTTTGTTCTGCATGTATGTACTCTATGTTTGTCTGCATGTATGTACTCTATGTTGTTTGCATATATGTACTCTATGTTTGTCTGCATGTATGTACTATATGTTTGTCTGCATGTATGTACTCTATGTTTGTTTGCATATATGTACTCTATGTTTGTCTGCATGTATGTACTATATGTTTGTCTGCATGTATGTACTCTATGTTTGTCTGCAATTATGTACTCTATGTTTGTCTGCATGTATGTACTATATGTTTGTCTGCATGTATGTACTCTATGTTTGTCTGCATGTATGTACTCTATGTTTGTCTGTATGTATGTACTATATGTTTGTTTGTATGTATGTACTCTATGTTTGTTTGTATGTATGTACTATATGTTTGTTTGCATATATGTACTCTATGTTTGTCTGCATGTATGTACTATATGTTTGGTTGCATGTATGTACTCTATGTTTGTTTGCATATATGTACTCTATGTTTGTCTGCATGTATGTACTATATGTTTGTTGTATGTATGTACTCTATGTTTGTTTGTATGTATGTACTATATGTTGTTTGCATATATTTTACTCTATGTTTGTTGCATGTATGTACTCTATATTTGTCTGCATGTATGTACTCTATGTTGTTTGTATGTATGTACTCTATGTTTGTTTGCATGTATGTACTCTATGTTTGTCTGCATGTATGTACTCTATGTTTGTTTATATGTATGTACACTATGTTTGTTTATATGTATGGACTCTATGTTTGTTTGCATATATGTACTCTATGTTTGTCTGCATGTATGTACTCTATGTTTGTCTGCATGTATGTACTCTATGTTTGTCTGTATGTATGTACTATATGTTTGTTTGTATGTATGTACTCTATGTTTGTTTGTATGTATGTACTATATGTTTGTTTGCATATATGTACTCTATGTTTGTCTGCATGTATGTACTATATGTTTGGTTGCATGTATGTACTCTATGTTTGTTTGCATATATGTACTCTATGTTTGTCTGCATGTATGTACTATATGTTTGTTTGTATGTATGTACTCTATGTTTGTTTGTATGTATGTACTATATGTTTGTTTGCATATATTTATCTCTATGTTTGTTTGCATGTATGTACTCTATATTTGTCTGCATGTATGTACTCTATGTTGTTTGTATGTATGTACTCTATGTTTGTTTGCATAAATGTACTCTATATTTGTCTGCATGTATGTACTCTATGTTTGTTTGCATATATGTACTCTATGTTTGTCTGCATGTATGTACTCTATGTTGTTTGCATGTATGTATCTCTATGTTTGTCTGCATGTATGTACTATATGTTTGTCTGCATGTATGTACTATATGTTTGTCTGCATATATGTACTTTATGTTGTTTGCATGTATGTACTCTATGATTGGTTGCATGTATGTACTCTATGTTTGTCTGCATGTATGTACTCTATGTTTGTTTGTATGTATGTACTCTATGTTTGTTTGCATAAATGTACTCTATATTTGTCTGCATGTATGTACTCTATGTTTGTTTGCATGTATGTACTCTATGTTTGTTTGCATGTATGTACTCTATGTTGTTTGCATGTATGTATCTCTATGTTTGTCTGCATGTATGTACTATATGTTTGTCTGCATGTATGTACTATATGTTTGTCTGCATATATGTACTTTATGTTGTTTGCATGTATGTACTCTATGATTGGTTGCATGTATGTACTCTATGTTTGTCTGCATGTATGTACTCTATGTTTGTCTGCATATATGTACTCTATGTTTGTCTGTATGTTTATACTATAGTGTTGTTTGTATGTATGTACTATATGTTTGTTTGTATGTATGTACTCTATGTTTGTCTGCATGTATGTACTCTAAGTTTGTCTGCATGTATGTACTCTATGTTTTGTCTGCATGTATGTACTATATGTTTGTCTGCATGTATGTACTCTATGTTTTGTCTGCATATATGTACTCTATGTTTGTCTGCATGTATGTACTCTATGTTTGTTTGCATATATGTACTCTATGTATGTCTGCATGTATGTACTCTATGTTTGTCTGCATGTATGTATTATATGTTTGTCTGCATGTATGTACTCTATGTTTGTCTGCATGCATGTACTCTATGTTTGTCTGCATGTATGTACTCTATGTTTGTCTGCATGTATGTACTCTATGTTTGTCTGCATGTGTGTACTCTATGTTTGTCTGTATGTATGTACTATATGTTTGTTTGTATGTATGTACTCTATGTTTGTCTGGATGTATGTACTCTATGTTTGTTTGCATGTATGCACTCTATGTTTGTTTGCATGTATGTACTCTATGTTGTTTGCATGTATGTATCTCTATGTTTGTCTGCATGTATGTACTATATGTTTGTCTGCATGTATGTACTATATGTTTGTCTGCATATATGTACTTTATGTTGTTTGCATGTATGTACTCTATGATTGGTTGCATGTATGTACTCTATGTTTGTCTGCATGTATGTACTCTATGTTTGTCTGCATGTATGTACTATATGTTTGTCTGCATGTATGTACTCTATGTTTGTCTGCATGTATGTACTCTATGTTTGTCTGCATGTATGTACTCTATGTTTGTCTGCATGTATGTACTCTATGTTTGTTTGCATATATGTACTCTATGTATGTCTGCATGTATGTACTCTATGTTTGTCTGCATGTATGTATTATATGTTTGTCTGCATGTATGTACTCTATGTTTGTCTGCATGCATGTACTCTATGTTTGTCTGCATGTATGTACTCTATGTTTGTCTGCATGTATGTACTCTATGTTTGTCTGCATGTGTGTACTCTATGTTTGTCTGTATGTATGTACTATATGTTTGTTTGTATGTATGTACTCTATGTTTGTCTGGATGTATGTACTCTATGTTTGTTTGCATGTATGCACTCTATGTTTGTTTGCATGTATGTACTCTATGTTTGTTTGTATGTATGTACTATATGTTTGTTTGCATATATGTACTCTATGTATGTCTGCATGTATGTACTCTATGTTTGTCTGCATGTATGTATTATATGTTTGTCTGCATGTATGTACTATATGTTTGTCTGCATGTATGTACTCTATGTTTGTCTGCATGTATGTACTCTATGTTTGTCTGCATGTATGTACTCTATGTTTGTCTGCATGTATGTACTCTATGTTTGTTTGCATATATGTACTCTATGTTTGTCTGCATGTATGTACTATATGTTTGTCTGCATGTATGTACTCTATGTTTGTTTGCATATATGTACTCTATGTTTGTCTGCATGTATGTACTATATGTTTGTCTGCATGTATGTACTCTATGTTTGTTTGCAAATATGTACTCTATGTTTGTCTGCATGTATGTACTATATGTTTGTCTGCATGTATGTACTCTATGTTTGTCTGCATGTATGTACTCTATGTTTGTCTGTATGTATGTACTATATGTTTGTTTGTATGTATGTACTCTATGTTTGTTTGTATGTATGTACTATATGTTTGTTTGCATATATGTACTCTATGTTTGTCTGCATGTATGTACTATATGTTTGGTTGCATGTATGTACTCTATGTTTGTTTGCATATATGTACTCTATGTTTGTCTGCATGTATGTACTATATGTTTGTTTGTATGTATGTACTCTATGTTTGTTTGTATGTATGTACTATATGTTTGTTTGCATATATTTTCTCTATGTTTGTTTGCATGTATGTACTCTATATTTGTCTGCATGTATGTACTCTATGTTTGTTTGTATGTATGTACTCTATGTTTGTCTGCATGTATGTACTCTATGTTTGTCTGCATGTATGTACTCTATGTTTGTTTATATGTATGTACACTATGTTTGTTTATATGTATGTACACTATGTTTGTTTGCATGTATGTACTCTATGTTTGTCTGCATGTATGTACTCTATGTTTGTCTGCATGTATGTACTCTATGTTTGTTTGCATGTATGTACTCTATGTTTGTTTGCATGTATGTACTCTATGTTTGTTTGCATGTATGTACTCTATGTTTGTTTGCATGTATGTACTCTATGTTTGTTTGCATGTATGTACTCTATGTTTGTTTGCATGTATGTACTCTATGTTTGTTTGCGTGTATGTACTCTATGTTTGTCTGCATGTATGTATCTCTATGTTTGTCTGCATGTATGTACTCTATGTTTGTCTGCATGTATGTACTCTATGTTTGTTTGTATGTATGTACTCTATGTTTGTTTGCATGTATGTACTCTATGTTTGTTTGCATGTATGTACTCTATGTTTGTTTGCATGTATGTACTCTATGTTGTTTGCATGTATGTATCTCTATGTTTGTCTGCATGTATGTACTATATGTTTGTCTGCATGTATGTACTATATGTTTGTCTGCATATATGTACTTTATGTTGTTTGCATGTATGTACTCTATGATTGGTTGCATGTATGTACTCTATGTTTGTCTGCATGTATGTACTCTATGTTTGTCTGCATGTATGTACTATATGTTTGTCTGCATGTATGTACTCTATGTTTGTCTGCATGTATGTACTCTATGTTTGTCTGCATGTATGTACTCTATGTTTGTCTGCATGTATGTACTCTATGTTTGTTTGCATATATGTACTCTATGTTTGTCTGCATGTATGTACTCTATGTTTGTCTGCATGTATGTATTATATGTTTGTCTGCATGTATGTACTCTATGTTTGTCTGCATGCATGTACTCTATGTTTGTCTGCATGTATGTACTCTATGTTTGTCTGCATGTATGTACTCTATGTTTGTCTGCATGTGTGTACTCTATGTTTGTCTGTATGTATGTACTATATGTTTATTTGTATGTATGTACTCTATGTTTGTCTGGATGTATGTACTCTATGTTTGTTTGCATGTATGCACTCTATGTTTGTTTGCATGTATGTACTCTATGGTTGTTTGTATGTATGTACTATATGTTTGTTTGCATATATGTACTCTATGTATGTCTGCATGTATGTACTCTATGTTTGTCTGCATGTATGTATTATATGTTTGTCTGCATGTATGTACTATATGTTTGTCTGCATGTATGTACTCTATGTTTGTCTGCATGTATGTACTCTATGTTTGTTTGCATATATGTACTCTATGTTTGTCTGCATGTATGTACTATATGTTTGTCTGCATGTATGTACTCTATGTTTGTTTGCATATATGTACTCTATGTTTGTCTGCATGTATGTACTATATGGTTGTCTGCATGTATGTACTCTATGTTTGTTTGCAAATATGTACTCTATGTTTGTCTGCATGTATATTCTATATGTTTGTCTGCATGTATGTACTCTATGTTTGTCTGCATGTATGTACTCTATGTTTGTCTGTATGTATGTACTATATGTTTGTTTGTATGTATGTACTCTATGTTTGTTTGTATGTATGTACTATATGTTTGTTTGCATATATGTACTCTATGTTTGTCTGCATGTATGTACTATATGTTTGGTTGCATGTATGTACTCTATGTTTGTTTGCATATATGTACTCTATGTTTGTCTGCATGTATGTACTATATGTTTGTTTGTATGTATGTACTCTATGTTTGTTTGTATGTATGTACTATATGTTTGTTTGCATATATTTTCTCTATGTTTGTTTACATGTATGTACTCTATATTTGTCTGCATGTATGTACTCTATGTTTGTTTGTATGTATGTACTCTATGTTTGTTTGCATAAATGTACTCTATATTTGTCTGCATGTATGTACTCTATGTTTGTTTGCATATATGTACTCTATGTTTGTCTGCATGTATGTACTCTATGTTGTTTGCATGTATGTATCTCTATGTTTGTCTGCATGTATGTACTATATGTTTGTCTGCATGTATGTACTATATGTTTGTCTGCATATATGTACTTTATGTTGTTTGCATGTATGTACTCTATGATTGGTTGCATGTATGTACTCTATGTTTGTCTGCATGTATGTACTCTATGTTTGTTTGTATGTATGTACTCTATGTTTGTTTGCATAAATGTACTCTATATTTGTCTGCATGTATGTACTCTATGTTTGTTTGCATGTATGTACTCTATGTTTGTTTGCATGTATGTACTCTATGTTGTTTGCATGTATGTATCTCTATGTTTGTCTGCATGTATGTACTATATGTTTGTCTGCATGTATGTACTATATGTTTGTCTGCATATATGTACTTTATGTTGTTTGCATGTATGTACTCTATGATTGGTTGCATGTATGTACTCTATGTTTGTCTGCATGTATGTACTCTATGTTTGTCTGCATATATGTACTCTATGTTTGTCTGTATGTATATACTATATGTTTGTTTGTATGTATGTACTATATGTTTGTTTGTATGTATGTACTCTATGTTTGTCTGCATGTATGTACTCTAAGTTTGTCTGCATGTATGTACTCTATGTTTGTCTGCATGTATGTACTATATGTTTGTCTGCATGTATGTACTCTATGTTTGTCTGCATATATGTACTCTATGTTTGTCTGCATGTATGTACTCTATGTTTGTTTGCATATATGTACTCTATGTATGTCTGCATGTATGTACTCTATGTTTGTCTGCATGTATGTATTATATGTTTGTCTGCATGTATGTACTCTATGTTTGTCTGCATGCATGTACTCTATGTTTGTCTGCATGTATGTACTCTATGTTTGTCTGCATGTATGTACTCTATGTTTGTCTGCATGTGTGTACTCTATGTTTGTCTGTATGTATGTACTATATGTTTGTTTGTATGTATGTACTCTATGTTTGTCTGGATGTATGTACTCTATGTTTGTTTGCATGTATGCACTCTATGTTTGTTTGCATGTATGTACTCTATGTTGTTTGCATGTATGTATCTCTATGTTTGTCTGCATGTATGTACTATATGTTTGTCTGCATGTATGTACTATATGTTTGTCTGCATATATGTACTTTATGTTGTTTGCATGTATGTACTCTATGATTGGTTGCATGTATGTACTCTATGTTTGTCTGCATGTATGTACTCTATGTTTGTCTGCATGTATGTACTATATGTTTGTCTGCATGTATGTACTCTATGTTTGTCTGCATGTATGTACTCTATGTTTGTCTGCATGTATGTACTCTATGTTTGTCTGCATGTATGTACTCTATGTTTGTTTGCATATATGTACTCTATGTATGTCTGCATGTATGTACTCTATGTTTGTCTGCATGTATGTATTATATGTTTGTCTGCATGTATGTACTCTATGTTTGTCTGCATGCATGTACTCTATGTTTGTCTGCATGTATGTACTCTATGTTTGTCTGCATGTATGTACTCTATGTTTGTCTGCATGTGTGTTCTCTATGTTTGTCTGTATGTATGTACTATATGTTTGTTTGTATGTATGTACTCTATGTTTGTCTGGATGTATGTACTCTATGTTTGTTTGCATGTATGCACTCTATGTTTGTTTGCATGTATGTACTCTATGTTGTTTGCATGTATGTATCTCTATGTTTGTCTGCATGTATGTACTATATGTTTGTCTGCATGTATGCACTCTATGTTTGTTTGCATGTATGTACTCTATGTTTGTTTGTATGTATGTACTATATGTTTGTTTGCATATATGTACTCTATGTATGTCTGCATGTATGTACTCTATGTTTGTCTGCATGTATGTACTCTATGTTTGTCTGCATGTATGTACTATATGTTTGTCTGCATGTATGTACTCTATGTTTGTCTGTATGTATGTACTATATGTTTGTCTGCATGTATGTACTCTATGTTTGTCTGCATGTATGTACTCTATGTTTGTCTGCATGTATGTACTCTATGTTTGTCTGCATGTATGTACTCTATGTTTGTTTGCATATATGTACTCTATGTTTGTCTGCATGTATGTACTATATGTTTGTTTGCAAATATGTACTCTATGTTTGTCTGCATGTATGTGCTATATGTTTGTCTGCATGTATGTACTCTATGTTTGTCTGCATGTATGTACTCTATGTTTGTCTGTATGTATGTACTATATGTTTGTTTGTATGTATGTACTCTATGTTTGTTTGTATGTATGTACTATATGTTTGTATGCATATATGTACTCTATGTTTGTCTGCATGTATGTTATGTACTATATGTTTGGTTGCATGTATGTACTCTATGTTTGTTTGCATATATGTACTCTATGTTTGTCTGCATGTATGTACTATATGTTTGTTTGTATGTATGTACTCTATGTTTGTTTGTATGTATGTACTATATGTTTGTTTGCATATATTTTCTCTATGTTTGTTTGCATGTATGTACTCTATATTTGTCTGCATGTATGTACTCTATGTTTGTTTGTATGTATGTACTCTATGTTTGTTTGCATAAATGTACTCTATATTTGTCTGCATGTATGTACTCTATGTTTGTTTGCATATATGTACTCTATGTTTGTCTGCATGTATGTACTCTATGTTGTTTGCATGTATGTATCTCTATGTTTGTCTGCATGTATGTACTATATGTTTGTCTGCATGTATGTACTATATGTTTGTCTGCATATATGTACTTTATGTTGTTTGCATGTATTTACTCTATGATTGGTTGCATGTATGTACTCTATGTTTGTCTGCATGTATGTACTCTATGTTTGTTTGCATGTATGTACTCTATGTTTGTTTGCATAAATGTACTCTATATTTGTCTGCATGTATGTACTCTATGTTTGTTTGCATGTATGTACTCTATGTTTGTTTGCATGTATGTACTCTATGTTGTTTGCATGTATGTATCTCTATGTTTGTCTGCATGTATGTACTATATGTTTGTCTGCATGTATGTACTCTATGTTTGTCTGCATATATGTACTCTATGTTTGTCTGCATGTATGTACTCTATGTTTGTCTGCATGTATGTACTCTATGTTTGTTTGCATATATGTACTCTATGTATGTCTGCATGTATGTACTCTATGTTTGTCTGCATGTATGTATTATATGTTTGTCTGCATGTATGTACTCTATGTTTGTCTGCATGCATGTACTCTATGTTTGTCTGCATGTATGTACTCTATGTTTGTCTGCATGTATGTACTCTATGTTTGTCTGCATGTGTGTACTCTATGTTTGTCTGTATGTATGTACTATATGTTTGTTTGTATGTATGTACTCTATGTTTGTCTGGATGTATGTACTCTATGTTTGTTTGCATGTATGCACTCTATGTCTGTTTGTATGTATGTACTATATGTTTGTTTGTATGTATGTACTCTATGTTTGTCTGTATGTATGTACTATATGTTTGTTTGTATGTATGTACTCTATGTTTGTCTGTATGTATGTACTATATGTTTGTTTGTATGTATGTACTATATGTTTGTTTGTATGTATGTACTCTATGTTTGTCTGTATGTATGTACTATATGTTTGTTTGTATGTATGTACTATATGTTTGTTTGTATGTATGTACTCTATGTTTATCTGTATGTATGTACTATATGTTTGTTTGTATGTATGTACTCTATGTTTGTCTGGATGTATGTACACTATGTTTGTTTGCATGTATGCACTCTATGTTTGTTTGCATGTATGTACTCTATGTTTGTTTGTATGTATGTACTATATGTTTGTTTGCATATATGTAGTCTATGTATGTCTGCATGTATGTACTCTATGTTTGTCTGCATGTATGTATTATATGTTTGTCTGCATGTATGTACTATATGTTTGTCTGCATGTATGTACTCTATGTTTGTCTGCATGTATGTACTCTATGTTTGTTTGCATATATGTACTCTATGTTTGTCTGCATGTATGTACTCTATGTTTGTCTGCATGCATGTACTCTATGTTTGTTTGCATATATGTACTCTATGTTTGTCTGCATGTATGTACTATATGTTTGTCTGCATGTATGTACTCTATGTTTGTTTGCAACTATATACTCTGTGTTTGTCTGCATGTGTGTACTATATGTTTGTCTGCATGTATGTACTCTATGTTTGTCTGCATGTATGTACTCTATGTTTGTCTGTATGTATGTACTATATGTTTGTTTGTATGTATGTACTCTATGTTTGTTTGTATGTATGTACTATATGTTTGTTTGCATATATGTACTCTATGTTTGTCTGCATGTATGTACTATATGTTTGGTTGCATGTATGTACTCTATGTTTGTTTGCATATATGTACTCTATGTTTGTCTGCATGTATGTACTATATGTTTGTTTGTATGTATGTACTCTATGTTTGTTTGTATGTATGTACTATATGTTTGTTTGCATATATGTACTCTATGTTTGTTTGCATGTATGTACTCTATATTTGTCTGCATGTATGTACTCTATGTTTGTTTGTATGTATGTACTCTATGTTTGTTTGCATAAATGTACTCTATATTTGTCTGCATGTATGTACTCTATGTTTGTTTGCATATATGTACTCTATGTTTGTCTGCATGTATGTACTCTATGTTTGTTTGCATGTATGTACTCTATGTTTGTTTGCATGTATGTACTCTATGTTTGTCTGCATGTATGTTAGTTTGTCTGTCTGCTTTGAACTCTCGCATCCGCGTAACCGTCAGCCAGGCAATATACGATTCTGCCTTCTGTCACTCTGTGTGCATGCCTATTACTATGGTCTCCTCACATACCAATCCACCAATCTGTACCTCTGTCTGTCAGTCGACCTGTCTGTCTATCAGCCTGCCATTTCCCATCCAGTCTGTACTGTCTGTATGTGTTTGACACCGTATCTATCTATCTATCTATCTATCTATCTATCTATCTATCTATCTATCTATCTATCTATCTATCTATCTATCTATCTATCTATCTATCTATCTATCTGTCTGTCTGTCTGTCTGTCTGTCTGTCTGTCTGTCTGTCTGTCTGTCTGTCTGCCTGCCTGCCTGCCTGCCTGCCTGCCTGGCTGCCTGTCTGTCTGTCTGTCTGTCCCGCCCGCCCGCCCGTCCGTCCGTCTGTCTGTCCCCTCAACCAAATTCCTGTGTTAATAGAAGTTTAGCGATGCTGTTGACATTTCTGTCCGCCCTATAGTTGTAGCGGAGAGAACTTCTATAGTGATGGAGGAAATGCCAGCCTTGGAAGAAAGTGCTTCAGGCCGACTAGCAAGGAGTCGGTTACCACCTGTACGCCGGCTAGTTCGAAACCCTCGGCGACCTTTGAACCAACGTAGATTGAGCACTCCTGGATTATCTACAGTACAACAAGCTCGAGCTACAGCCATTATTAACAAATCTGCTGCCAGCGACCTTACTCCTGATTCAGACAAAAGTATGTGGTCATCCCAAAGTCTGGATAGCAAAGATGACGACTTGAAGCAGAGGACCACACACACAGACATCTGTCAAGTGGCTACAACAAACTTCTTCAGATATGTCCTAGACGAGTCAGGGTCATTTATTATGGACTCCTTGAGGTCAAGCCAAGGTAGCTCGGATTCAGATACTGATCAACAGGGCAGGTCGGAGGTATACGAAAGAGGGCAACAGGTCGAAGCGGTGTCTCCCACCAAGCGATGCTTCGGTGCCGCGATGAGCTATTCAGACGACGAAGATCCTGAATTTCAAGTTTGTGAAATAGACGTGAAGTCAAGCGATGGTAGTCTGTCTACTTCTTCTCGCACGAGAACGACCAAGTATTGCACTGAGGGCCCACAGTTGCCAGTAGTGGTACCCAAGGGTAAGCATGCCAAAGAAAACATCGTTATATCGTTACCTAATAATAATGAAAAGGCTTTCATAAAGACATCTCATAGAACAGAGCATGGATTGCCAAGAAAGTCTGCGCTGTCGCAAAATGAAAACGTCTGCATGGAATATCAGACAGCTGTCCTTGAAGTTTCGGAAGAGACTGACATATGTCGGTTTCACAGAAAAGATGATTGTGGAGGATGTCACCTACCTCCCGTGCGAATAAACGGGAATGCGAGCAGAGTCGTGTCAGCAAATGAGGTTGTGGAAGTTAGTAACAGACAGGAAGAAGCCGTATCTGAGTGGTCGGCATCTTCAGATGGAGTTGTTCACCTGCCTGCTATCACTGGCAGTCGGACAACGGGCACTCTTGTCATGACAAACAATGGACACATTGCTTTTGTGAACAAGCGACTTGGTGTCATAGCGTCCAATTCATTGAAAATTCGGAGTGTCCATCCCATTGGTGAGTTAGTTAGTTAGTTGGTTGGTTAGTTAATTAGTTAATTAGATAGTTACTTAGTTAATTAGTGTGTTTTGTTTGTTTGTTTGTTTGTTTGTTTGTCAGTCGACAGATCGTCCTCATAGCACTTAGAACCATTCAGTCCATAAGGCTAGGATCCCCTCCTGAGTAAATCCCGCAGGGTGTAGCGGCTCACGACACCAGTCCTGTGTTGGTTTATTAATCTTCTTTGGCTTCCTGCATAGTGCTCTTGTCTGGACACACTCCTTTTCTTGTCGTTTCCGTCAACCCCGACGACTTCGGGGTTTGTTTGTTGGCCATGATGAGAAACCAAAAACATTACGCAGTATCAGTGTCAACACACACTCAAGGATGGTTTTGCTCAGATGCACAAACTCCGTAGGACCGGTGAAAATCTTGAGATGAAAGGAAACTTCAGGTTTACACCCTGGCCCAAATAATTACACGCAACAGGTGAAACTATCCATCTTTTACGTGAAAATGAAGCGGTTACGAAAAATCACAAGTGACTTGCTCTAATATCTTGTTGTTGTTGCTAAATTCAATGTTTCGTTCGTGTGTTACCAAAGCCCTTAAAGGTAGTAAAGAATAGCATCACTGTTAACTAACGTGCGTGTGGTAAGAGATGATTGAAGAGGGTTGGCCTGAGGTTGGCTACCCCATCTTATAGACAAGATTAGCTTCACAATCCAATCAATTACGAACAAATCTTCGAAGATCTTGGCGTTACTTGCGTGTGGACCTATGTGATAGGCAGCAGCAGCAGAAGAAGAATCACTTCATTGTTTGAGAAATTGTTTTCTCCTTCTCTTCCCTCGTTTGCTCATCGACTTCTACATTACTGACTGTACATTACATTGTGTTTTAAAAGTTAGCTGCATGTCCTATAAAGGATGTTGAATCAACTCCTGTATTTAGTGGTTGTTTGTGATTTACTAGGCAAGTTTACTGTCAGTAGTTTGCCATTGCTTTCTGAAAGACCCCACGCTCATACCATCGAAATCAATGCAAACACAATCTGCTTCAAAATTATCTGCGGATGATTTCGAATCCTGGACCCGCATGTTGAACATTTGCGGAGCTGCTTCATTAACCCCTAGGACACAGACCGACTCCAAAAAGTAGCTTGAGACCAATGGCAGTTACGTAGATCTATTTCAGACCATTACAGTTACATAGATCTGTTTCAGACCGATGACAGTTACATGGATCTGTTTCAGACCGATGACAGTTACATGGATCTGTTTCAGACCGATGACAGTTACATGGATCTGTTTCAGACCGATGACAGTTACATGGATCTGTTTCAGACCGATGACAGTTACATAGATCTGTTTCAGACCGGTGACAGTTACGTAGATCTGTTTCAGACCGATGACAGTTACATAGATCTGTTTCAGACCGATGACAGTTATGTAGATCTGTTTCAGATCCATGACAATTACTTAAATCTGTTGGAAGGCAGCCGGTTGACGTCATATGTGTTTACATTCTCTGCTTTCAGTTCGATAGGACTGCAATAGATGTTTGTCGTCGGGAGATTATCACCCCCCCCCCCCACACACACACACACACATACACACACGCACGCACGCACATACAAACGCTCGCATACACGCACACACACACGCACACATGCACGTACGCTAGCACGAATGTATGCACGTAACACACACACACACACACACACACACACACACACGCACACATCCATCTCTCCCCTTAACCCCCTCCTTTCTTGAGAAGGAAGATATATGAAGCATGAGAAATGACATCCATCCATCATGTGCCATGCCGGTAAGCGTGGGCGGTCATGTTCTGCCATCTCACTCGATCACCAGAGTCGTGGTTAAGCTCTGTGTTCCTGTCTCGACCATGCCACCAGGCCAAGCAATCCAGGTATTTGCTTCTAGGTCTTCCCCTTGGTCTCCTCCCTTCGATCTTGCCAGTTGTCACCAAGTTCTCCAATTCATTTCTTCTCATAAAATGCCCAAAAATTTTTGACTGTCTACGTCTAATGACTAATCAGTTTACGATCTTCATTTAGTTTCTTGAATGACTTGTTCGTTGGTTTTTCTATCTGTCCATGGTATTCTTTGCATTTTCCTCAGAAACCACATTTCCACAGCCATTAGCTATTTTTCAGCTTGACTGCTTATTGTCCACGCTTCACATCCATACAAAAATATAGGTTCTATATAGCATCTGAACACTCTTTTTCTCGTTTCAATTGATATATTTTTGTTGGTCAGTATGTTTTTCATCTTCCTAAAGGCTACCTTCGCAATGGCAATTCTTGTTCTAATCTCTTCAAGGCATCTCCCATCATATGTTATGACTGTGCCGAGATAACAGTATCAATTCACTTGAAATGACATGCTATGGAAAAAACTTCGGCGGGCCGAAATGAGAGAGACATACTGGAATTACCTATTTTTGATTGTAATATTGTAGTTTTCAGAACACAAATATTCTTATCCTTTGTTGCTTGATAAAGATTGTTGTCGAACGGTCTATTGCATCTGTATTGATCTTTCCTTTCGCCAATGTTCCTAGTCATGCTTCGCGTTCATTCGTTTTCTCTATTTACAGTTTCTGTTAGCTGTTTCTCGCTGGTTCTTGTCAAGATCCTTATCTTTTGCTAAGCAACTTTACTACATTTGTGCTTCCTTATCGGCGATTCTTCTAGACAAACCGGAAATGTGGGCGAGGAGAAACTTTCAGAGGGAGAGCTTCTACGACCATGAGCTGTACGGTGAGACTGACCACGCACTGGCCGACAGCGAGGATGATGAGCGCTGGCACAGTTCTACGTCCAGGATGACCACGGAAGAATTCGTGGAGCCGCCATATCGTAGGTTGCTTGTTTCTGTGTCTTTGGTCGTCACACTGGTTGTCACACTGGTCGTCACACTGGTCGTCACACTTTGGTCGTCACACTGGTCGTCACACTGGTCGTCACATTGGTCGCCACACTGGTCGTCACACTGGTCGTCACACTGGTCGTCACACTGGTCGTCACACTGGTCGTCACATTGGTCGCCACACTGGTCGTCACACTGGTCGTCACACTGGTCGTCACATTGGTCGTCACACTGGTCGCCACATTGGTCGTCACATTGGTCGTCACACTGGTCGTCACACTGGTCGTCACACTGGTCGTCACACTGGTCGTCACACTGGTCGCCACACTGGTCGTCACATTGGTCGCAACACTGGTCTTCACACTGGTCGCCACATTGGTCGTCACACTGGTCGTCACACTGATCGCCACATTGGTCGTCACACTGGTCGCCACATTGGTCGTCACACTGGTCGTCACACTGGTCGTCACACTGGTCGTCACACTGGTCGTCACACTGGTTGTCACACTGGTCGCCACACTGGTCGTCACACTGGTCGCCACATTAGTCGTCACACTGGTCGCCACACTGGTCGTCACACTGGTCGCCACACTGGTCGTCACACTTTGGTCGTCACACTGGTCGTCACACTGGTCGTCACATTGGTCGCCACACTGGTCGTCACACTGGTCGCCACATTGGTCGCCACACTGGTCGCCACACTGGTCGTCACACTGGTCGCCACACTGGTCGCCACATTGGTCGTCACACTGGTCGCCACACCGGTCGTCACACTGGTCGCCACACTGGTCGTCACACTGGTCGCCACACTGGTCGCCACACTGGTCGTCACATTGTTCGTCACATTGTTCGTCACATTGTTCGTCACATTGTTCGTCACATTGGTCATCCCATTGTTCGTCACATTGGTCTTCACATTGTTCGTCACATTGTTCGTCACATTTGTCGTTACATTAGTCGTTACACTGGTCGTCACATTGGTGGTCACATTGGTCGTCACATTGGTTGTCCCATTGGTTGTCACATTGGTCGTCACATTGGTCGTCACATTGGTCGTCCCATTGGTCGTCACATGGTTCGTCCCTTTGTTCGTCACATTGGTTGTCACATTGGTCGTCACATTGTTCGTCACATTGGTCGTCACATTGGTCGTCACATTGGTTGTCCCATTGGTGGTGACATTGCTCATTCCAGTTGTCGGCACATTTTAAAGATACCTTTTCTGTCTAGACATTTGGTTGGAGTCTGTCGACAATAAAATGCCTGAAACCTGTGGCGGAAACATGATCAGGTTAGGTCTAATCCCAATCAGCCCGAATGTTGCTGTGCTAAATCACGCCCTGGGTACATCCTGTTGTTCATCATCATCATCATCATCATCATCATCATCATCATCATCATCATCATCATCATCATCATCATCATCATCATCATCATCATCATCATCATCGTTATTCTTCACTTTTGCCTTTAAGCAATGCGGGGAGGAATATTTGGCTCCAGCGCCCGATGGACTGCACTGGATAGAGTCATTCCGTGTGATTGTACAATGTCTATAAAAAAAACGTCGCTTGAAAGTCGACAGGATCGACTTTATTGCACCGGTATTTTTCTCATATTGCTCAGTCTCTTTCCGCAGCGAACTGCCGAAAGAATCCCACAAAGCACGAATTCCGTAGCTCCAGCGACAACGCCAGGAGTCTCCGACAATATCTCTGATGTCATCAATCCGTTTTCTACTCGGGCGTCCTCTTGCTCTCGTAGCAGATGTTCTTTGATGTAGGGCAAGTGCTGGTAGTTGATACTGTTGCATTCTAACGAGATGGCCAAACCATGTGATCTTCTGATTTTCAATATATGTGGCAAAAGGTGTTGATCCCACTGTATATCTGATAACATGATTTTTTATTCGGTCTCGGATAGTTAAGTTGACAGCTGTCCTCAAGCATCCCATCACACAGGTACTGATGTTTCGTAAGGGTGATTTGGATCATGCTCAAGTTTGACATTGGTAGCATAGGGTTGGTGTGAATATGCTGTTTATTATTTTTCATTGTGCTGACATGGGCATATTTGGATGTTTCAGTATGGGTGATAGTTGATACATAAGCGCACTTATCCTATTGTTGCTGTGCTCAGATGTGAAGCTTTAGTAACAGTCCTGGCCACTCTTCTGGTTTATGAGCTTTGAAGGTGGAAGGAGAGCTCTACAGTACAATCCTCTAGGTCAGTGGTTCTCAACCATTTTTGGCCCATGCCCCCTTTACCATATGTTCAGAACGTCTTCCCGCCCCCACCCCTTTTCGAATTTCCTCCCTATAACTCCCCCCCCCCACTCCCCCACCCATACAGAGTATACATAAAAATGGAAGCTAAATTTAATAACACATACTAGAACAAGTCTAGAAATCTACATAAAACGTGATTTGCGGGTCTACGTATGTTATAAAACGAACTTGGTTAGTGCGAGAAGTACAGAACCGTAAAATATATAGAGAAAAACATTATCAAGTAACTGGTTCTTGTATTAATGCGATCTTGAAATAATCTTAATTTCCCCCTGGAAAACCTAAAATTCCCCCCCTGGGGAAATTCCCCACCGGTTGAGAACCACCGCTCTAGGTGACGAAACTTAGGTCCATGATCGAGAGGAAGGTCGTTACTCCAGCCTAACCTTACACGAGACAAGCTATTTACGTGGTTCACACGATCCTAACCAAAATACTTGGGACTTGAGTGTTACATTTTAGATTTCACCAACCAACCAACCAACCAACCAACCAAATAGCAAACCAAATAATCAGCCAACCAACAAAACAACCAACCAACCAATCAACCAACAAACCAAACATCTAACCAACTAATCTACCAAGCAACTAAGCAAACAACCAACCAATCAATGAATCAAACAACCAACCAGCTAACCAACCAAACAACCAACCAAACAGCTAACCAAATAACCAACCAACTAATCTACCAAGCAAACAACCTACCAACTAACTAGTCCATCATCCAACGAAATAATTAATCCTCCAACCAAACAAAGCACCAACCAACTAATCCACCAACCAATCTACCAACCAACTAATCCACAAACCAGTCTACCAACCAACTAATCCACCAACCAATCTACCAACCAACTAATCCACCAACCAATCAATCCACAAACCAGTCTACCAACCAACTAATCCACCAACCAATCTACCAACCAACTAATCCACCAACCAATCTACCAACCAACTAATCCACCAACCAATCTACCAACCAACTAATCCACCAACCAATCTACCAACCAACTAATCCACCAACCAATCTACCAACCAACTAATCCACCACCAATCTACCAACTAACTAATCCACCAACCAATCTACCAACTAACTAATCCACCAACCAATCTACCAACTAACTAATCCACCAACCAATCTACCAACTAACTAATCCATCAACCAATCTACCAACTAACTAATCCACCAACCAATCTACCAACTAACTAATCCATCAACCAATCTACCAACTAACTAATCCACCAACCAATCTACCAACTAACTAATCCACCAACCAATCTACCAACTAACTAATCCATCAACCAATCTACCAACTAACTAATCCATCCACCAATCTACCAACTAACTAATCCATCAACCAATCTACCAACTAACTAATCCACCAACCAATCTACCAACTAACTAATCCATCAACCAATCTACCAACTAACAAATCCATCAACCAATCTACCAACCAACTAATCCACCAACCAATCTACCAACTAACTAATCCATCAACCAATCTACCAACTAACTAATCCACCAACCAATCTACCAACCAACTAATCCACCAACCAATCTACCAACTAACTAATCCATCAACCAATCTACCAACTAACTAATCCATCAACCAATCTACCAACTAACTAATCCATCAACCAATCTACCAACTAACTAATCCACCAACCAATCTACCAACTAACTAATCCATCAACCAATCTACCAACTAACTAATCCATCAACCAATCTACCAACTAACTAATCCATCAACCAATATACCAACTAACTAATCCATCAACCAATCTACCAACTAACTAATCAACCAACCAATCTACCAACCAACTAATCCACCAACCAATCTACCAACTAACTAATCCACCAACCAATCTACCAACTAACTAATCAACCAACCAATCTACCAACTAACTAATCCATCAACCAATCTACCAACTAACTAATCCATCAACCAATCTACTAACTAACTAATCCATCAACCAATCTACCAACCAACTAATCCACCAACCAATCTACCAACTAACTAATCCACCAACCAATCTACCAACTAACTAATCCACCAACCAATCTACCAACTAACTAATCCACCAACCAATCTACCAACTAACTAATCCACCAACCAATCTACCAACTAACTAATCCATCAACCAATCTACCAACTTACTAATCCACCAACCAATCTACCAACTAACTAATCCATCAACCAATCTACCAACTAACTAATCCACCAACCAATCTACCAACTAACTAATCCACCAACCAATCTACCAACTAACTAATCTATCAACCAATCTACCAACTAACTAATCCATCAACCAATCTACCAACTAACTAATCCATCAACCAATCTACCAACTAACTAATCCATTAACCAATCTACCAACTAACTAATCCACCAACCAATCTACCACCTAACTAATTCATCAACCAATCTACCAACTAACTAATCCATCAACCAATCTACCAACCAACTAATCCACCAACCAATCTACCAACTAACTAATCCATCAACCAATCTACCAAATAACTAATCCACCAACCAATCTACCAACTAACTAATCCATCAACCAATCTACCAACTAACTAATCCACCAACCAATCTACCAACTAACTAATCCACCAACCAATCTACCAACTAACTAATCCATCAACCAATCTACCAACTAACTAATCCACCAACCAATCTACCAACTAACTAATCCATCAACCAATCTACCAACTAACTAATCCATCAACCAATCTACCAACAAACTAATCCACCAACCAATCTACCACACTAACTAATCCACCAACCAATCTAACCAACTAACTAATCCACCAACCAATCATACAACTAACTAATCCACCAACCAATCTACCAACTAACTAATCCACCACCCAATCCACCAACTAACTAATCCACCAACCAATCTACCAACTAACTAATCCACCAACCAACCTACCAACTAACTAATCCACAACCCAATCTACCAACTAACTAATCCATTCAACCAATCTACCAACTAACTAATCCACCAACCAATCTACCAACTAACTAATCAGCAACCAATCTACCAACTAACTAATCACCAACCAATCTACCAACTAACTAATCCACCAACCAATCTACCAACTAACTTAATCCATCAACAAATCTACCAACAACTAATCCATCAACCAATCTACCAACTAACTAATCACCATACCAATCTACAAACTTACTAATCCACCAACCAATCTACCAACTAACTAATCATCAACAATCTAACAAACTAAACTAATCCACCAAACTAACTAATCAACCACCAATCTACCAACTAACTATCCACCAACCAATCTACCAAACACCTAATCCACCAACCAATCTCACCAACTAACTAATCATCAACCATCTACCACTTACTAATCCACCAACCAATCTACCAACTAACCTAATCCATCAACCAATCTACCAACTAACTAATCCACCAACCAATCTACCAACTAACTAATCCACCAACCAATCTACCAACTAACTAATCCATCAACCAATCTACCAACTAACTAATCCACCAACCAATCTACCAACTAACTAATCATCAACCAATCTACCAACTAACTAATCCATCAACCAATCTACCAACAACTAATCCACCCAACCAATCTACCAACTAACTAATCCATCAACCAATCTACCAACTAACTAATCCACCAACCAATCTACCAACTAACTAATCCACCAACCAATCTACCAACTAACTAATCCATCAACCAATCTACCAACTAACTAATCCACCAACCAATCTACCAACTAACTAATCCATCACCACATCTACCAACTAACTAATCCATCAACCAATCTACCAACAAACTAATCCACCAACCAATCTACCAACTAACTAATCCACCAACCAATCTACCAACTAACTAATCCACCAACCAATCTACCAACTAACTAATCCACCAACCAATCTACCAACTAACTAATCCACCACCCAATCCACCAACTAACTAATCCACCAACCAATCTACCAAACTAACTAATCCACCAACCACTCTACCAACTAACTATATCCACCAACCAATCTACCAACTAACTAATCCATCAACCATCTACAACTAACTAATCAACCAACCAATCTACCAACTAACTAATCCACCAACCAATCTACCAACTAACTAATCCATCAACAAATCTACCAACTAACTAATCCATCAACCAATCTACCAACTAACTAATCCACCAACCAATCTACAAACCAACTAATCCACCAACCAATCTACCAACTAACTAATCCATCAACCAATCTAACAACTAACTAATCCACCAACTAACTAATCAACCAACCAATCTACCAACTAACTAATCCACCAACCAATCTACCAACCAACTAATCCACCAACCAATCTACCAACTAACTAATCCATCAACCAATCTACCAACTAACAAATCCATCAACCAATCTACCAACCAACTAATCCACCAACCAATCTACCAACTAACTAATCCATCAACCAATCTACCAACTAACTAATCCACCAACCAATCTACCAACCAACTAATCCACCAACCAATCTACCAACCAACTAATCCACCAACCAATCTACCAACTAACTATCCATCAACCAATCTACCACTAACTAATCCATCAACCAATCTACCAACTAACTAATCCATCAACCAATCTACCAACTAACTAATCCACCAACCAATCTACCAACTAACTAATCCATCAACCAATCTACCAACTAACTAATTCATCAACCAATCTACCAACTAACTAATCCATCAACCAATCTACCAACTAACTACTCCATCAACCAATCTACGAACTAACTAATCCACCAACCAATCTACCAACCAACTAATCCACTAACCAATCTACCAACTAACTAATCCACCAACCAATCTACCAACTAACTAATCAACCAACCAATCTACCAACTAACTAATCCATCAACCAATCTACCAACTAACTAATCCATCAACCAATCTACAACTACTAATCCATCAACCAATCTACCAACCAACTAATCCACCAACCAATCTACCAACTAACTAATCCACCAACCAATCTACCAACTAACTAATCCACCAACCAATCTACCAACTAACTAATCCACCAACCAATCTACCAACTAACTAATCCATCAACCAATCTACCAACTAACTAATCATCAACCAATCTACCAACTAACTAATCCATCAACCAATCTACCAACTAACTAATCCATCAACCAATCTACCAACTAACTAATCCACCAACCAATCTACCACCTAACTAATCCATCAACCAATCTACCAACTAACTAATCCATCAACCAATCTACCAACCAACTAATCCACCAACCAATCTACCTACTAACTAATCCATCAACAAATCTACCAACTAACTAATCCACCACCAATCTACCAACTAACTAATTCACCAACCAATCTACCAACTAACTAATCCATCACCCAATCTACCAACTAACTAATCCATCAACCAATCTACCAACTAACTAATCCATCAACCAATGTACCAACCAACTAATCCACCAACCAATCTACCAACTAACTAATCCATCAACCAATCTACCAGCTAACTAATCCACCAACCAATCTACCAACTAATTAATCCATCAACCAATCTACCAACTAACTAATCCACCAACCAATCTACCAACTAACTAATCCACCAATCAATCTACCAACTAACTAATCCATCAACCAATCTACCAACTAACTAATCCACCAACAATCTACAACTAACTAATCCATCAACCAATCTACCAACTAACTAATCCATCAACCAATCTACCAATAAACTAATCCACCAACCAATCTACCAACTAACTAATCCACCAACCAATCTAACCAACTAACTAATCCCACCAACCAATCTACCAACTAACTAATCCACCAACCAATCTACCCAACTAACTAATCTACCAACCAATCTACAACTAACTAATCCACCCAACCAATCTACCAACTAAACTAATCCACAACCAATCTACAACTAACTAATCCACCAACCAACTAATCCATCAACCAATCACCAACTAACTAATCCACCAACCCAATCTACCAACTAACTAATCTACCAACCAATCTACCAACTTACTAATCCACCAACCAATCTACCAACTAAACTAATCCATCAACCAATCTACCAACTAACTAATCCACCAACCAACTAATCCACCAACCAATCTACCAAGTAACTAATCCATCAACAAATCCACCAACTAACTAATCCACCTCCCAATCCACCAACTAACTAATCCACCAACCAATCTACCAACTAACTAATCCACCAACCAACCTACCAACTAACCTATCACCAACCAATCTACCAACTAACTAATCCATCAACCAATCTACCAACTAACTAATCCACCAACCAATCTACCAACTAACTAATCCACCAACCAATCCACCAACTAACTAATCCATCAACCAATCTACCAACTAACTAATCCATCAACCAATCTACCAACCAACTAATCCACCAACCAATCTACCAACTAACTAATCCATCAACCAATCTACCAACTAACTAATCCACCAACCAATCCACCAACTAACTAATCAACCAACCAATCTACCAACTAACTAATCCACCTACCAATCTACCAACTAACTAATCCACCAACCAATCTACCAACTAACTAATCCATCAACCAATCTACCAACTAACTAATCTATCAACCAATCTACCAACTAACTAATCCACCAACCCAATCTACCAACTAACACATCCACCAAGCATTTCTACCAACTAACTAATCATCAACCAATCTACCAAACTAACTAATCCACTCAACCAAATCTACCAACTAACTAATCATCAACCAATCTACCAACCAACTAATCCACCAACCAATCTACCAACTAACTAATTCTTCAACCAATCTACCAACTAACTAATCCACCAACCAATCCACCAACTCACTAATCAACCAACCAATCTACCAAACTAACTAACCCCACCAACCATATACCAACTAACTAATCCCCCAACCCAATCTACCAACTAACTAATCCATCAACCAATCTACCAAACTAACTAATCACCAACCAATCTACCAACTAACAATCACCAACCAATCTACCAACTAACTATCCAGCAACCAATCTACCAACTATCTAATCCATCAACCAATCTACAACTAACTATCCCTCAACCAATCTACCAACTAACCTAATCCCTTCAACCACATCTACCAACTAACTAATCCACCAACCAATCTACCAACTAACTAATCCACCAACCAATCTACCAACTAACTAATCCAACAACCAAACAACCCACACATCCAAGCATCCAAATAACCATCTAATCCACCAACCAATCAACCAACCACTAATCCACCAAAGAAACAACCAACCAGTTATTCAACTAACCAATAAACCATCCGAATAATCCACCAACAAACCAACTAACTAATCGACCAACCAAACAACAAACCAAACAATCAACCAACTAATCCACAACCCAAACAACCACAGAACCAATCAACAAAACAACTAATTAACCATCAGCCAAGCAACTAACCTAGCAACAAAGAAACTAACTCCACCAACAAAACCCAAATTAACGAACCCCCTAAAAAAACAAAACCCAAACCCAAAAAGCAAAATAACCAAACGATCAACCCAAACCCAAACCCAAAATTCAACTACCCAACAAACCAGAGAAATGGATTCTCCATGAATTTGTTTACAACCTGGACGTAGTGATGTTGTGAACTGATATTTCGTGTGAGGGGACTAGAGATGTCTACACCGATATGTCGAGTGAGGCGACTAGAGATGTCTACACCGATATGTCGAGTGAGGCGACTAGAGATGTCTACACCGATATGTCGAGTGAGGCGACTAGAGATGTCTACACCGATATGTCGAGTGAGGCGACTAGAGATGTCTACACCGATATGTCGAGTGAGGCGACTAGAGATGTCTACACCGATATGTCGAGTGAGGCGACTAGAGATGTCTACACCGATATGTCGAGTGAGGCGACTAGAGATGTCTACACCGATATGTTTCCACAGCCCTTAAGGGAAATTTAAAAAAAACAGTAACTCACTGTAATCTACGACGTATGTCGTAGGAGGCGACCAAAGAAGGTTAGGCTTCGGGCAGTCCTACCCATTATATAGAAACACTGTAATTGCAAAATTCATCCCACAATAAAAACGTCCAATTAAAGAAAGGACGGGCTGGGTTGAGTTGGTCGTGGGCCTGTGCCCCAAGGTGGGGCATAGGACGAAAGAGTAATATTCCGAAGTTTTTGAATATTCATTTATTTTCTTTTTCAGGTTAACTGAAAATAATATTCAAACGTAATTTTGTGAGACATGCAACTCTGTATTTCTGTATTAATTTCTGGTTTATCTCTTCAGGTAGATGGAAGAAGCCTAAAGAAGATGATCTCTATTAAAATTATGTTCCTGGTGGTCTGTCAGCGACCAGAGCTACTTGGGTTGGAGTGCTTTCATTAACCCAACATTTCAGAATTCTTGTCGATATGGTATCACCATCTACGTCACGCTTATCTTCGCAAAGAAATCATGTTAACATAACACCATCACATTAACATAAAGTAATCAAACTTTGACAGCCTAAGATTCCATTCAACAATGAAGGAATTTAAAATGTCTTAAACTGAAAATTTTAAAACAATGTATTGCATTAGTGAATTTAAACACAGATGTCACAAATACTAGGTTGCACGATTGATTGCCTGGCATATTTTACTGCAGCTCATCAGGTGCACACGGCAGAGTTATATATCATATGCAGAGAATAAATGACTAATATTTTGGCTGAAACTAGTGAAACACACAGTCGCAGGTTTTGTTCGAAGGAAACATTTCTATGAGCATGTATCTGTCCCGCGGTAACATCCTGATGTAGGTCATGGACCAGTTCGTAATCAGCAATAAAGATAATCGAGGCTTTTGAATGTAGCAACGGATGTTCCACATTAGAACAATACATGTAATATGTGTTTTAATTGTTTCAGCGTAAAGGGGGAGGGGTGGGGGGGTCTATGTATCCCCGACAAAAAATATCCATCACCTTAGAAAGGATTCGAACCCGGGTCTATGGAACATGAGATGAGGTTCCAGCCACTCGACCAGCCCAGCCGATCCTCGCGTTTATTACTAAATGTGACAAATTATCACAAAGCTGTGGATCACGGAGAAGACAACTGCCTACATTCTACCAGATATGAACATTCGAGAACACTGACTCATAAACATCGTGTCTCGGAACTGGACATTTCATAGACCACAGAAAGCACCACAGGGGGTTAGAGAGTACGGCAAAGAAAGACGTGGTTCCGGGAAGAAGAAGCAGGGGTAGACCAGCACGATGATGGACACAGGGCATTAACACCACCCCGGGGCATGCTGGGTATGGGACAGTGGAACTGGCGAAGGGTGAAGTCTTTGCGGCAGCAGGTCATGATGAGAGCGTCATTCTGCACATGAAATGTTCCAGGATGGTGATGATGATGATGATGATTATGGTGGTGATGAGGATGATGATGATAGTTATGATATAGTGATTGTTATGATGATGATGATTATGATAATGACGACGATGATTATGATCACTATGATGATGATGGCGATGATGTCTGGAGAGTAGTCCAACAAAATAAGGTCCAGCCGAAAGCAAGACTTTAAGGGGCATGTCATTGTCAAATTAACAAAAAGAATGAAAATTTGAGGTAAAAATACAAATACATTGCCCGGACAGAACACAAATCTCTACCCAAGTAAACCAGGTCAGTTCACGACAGAGTACATGCCTGCACGCACAGCCGGGTTCGCTCACAGAAGCGCCGTCCTAATACAGCCACTTGGATACAGTGGCTAATCGTGCCAGCTCGCATCCATTGATGAGCTTGCTCGTCTACTTAGTCGACTGATGGTTTCTGATCAATGCGATATTCAAGAGGACTTTTGCATTCTAACTATCGCTGTTGATTCATCATCATCATGTGCAATGCCAATAAGCACGAGCGGTCACGTTTCGCCATCTCAGACAATCACCAGAGTCGTAGATCACCTCTGTGTGTTTGTCTCAACCATGCATGTGGCTATCTATACATTTACCTGTCTGTCCTCCTCTTGTTCTTTTCCCCTCAATCTTGCCAGTTGTGACTAAGTTTTCTAATTTAGTTATTCTTGATGTTGATTAGTTCAGTTCAGTGTCCTCATTTTGGCCAAGCATCTAAGAGCTTTCGTAATGTATGCTCGATCTAGTGGTTTATCTATGATATCGGAGCAGTACCAGCCAGTCCATCTGCTCTTTTATTGCCCGCGGTACCCTCTTGTCTTGATGCGAAGATAAATGTAACTCTGTGAATTGTCGACGTGAGCTAGGATTCATCCAATGCCAGTGCACAAAATCTGCTTCGACTTTCCCACATATTGCTCAATGAATAACTTAGTATGCGCGTGTGGCTATAGTTCTGCGAGCGGCGCCTTTTGTTTGGCCTACACTTCCATTGTCATAATTTTGTGTAGTCATAACACGCAAGCATTATACAATAAACATCCTAATAATATACTTGTTGTAAGGTGTAATGTTTGCTTGTTGTTTCCATTTTGTCTTCATTGATAAAGACTTCAATTGAAACATTGAGTTGGTGTTCGGCTCTGTTTTATGGAGCTGCCCATTTATAAATCTATCCGGAGGACAGCATGGCCGAGTGGATAAGAGCTCCCGTTATTAAACATCCGGTGTGGTGATGCTGAGGCAGCGGGTTCAACCTCCTACAACGGTCGCTTGGACTGCATTGTTGACTTCTCGCCCTTGACTTGTGGACGTAAATTACATGTAACTCTGAAGTCTGAGTGGGTTCGCCTGATGACGAGGAACACTGGCAATAAGGAAAATAAAGCCACACGCAAAAATCAGTCCAATGCAATAACAATAGTATCACGTGTATGAATGACGCTTCAGTTCAAAGGTGGCGAACAAATCAACACAAAATATCTACCCTGCCCCTTATTGGCAAGTTTTCATACACCCACCCCCCTTTTCCTTTTCCTCACACACACACCACTCACACCCACACACACACACACACTCTCACACATACACACTCACACCCACCCACCCACACATACACACACACTCACACACATACACACACTCTCACACACACTCTCACAAACACACACTCACATACACACACACACACACTCACATACTCACAAACACACCCACCCCCCCACACACACCCACACACACACCACACACAACACACACACACACACACACACACACACACACACACACTCCCTACTTGTGTCTACCTATGAGTTCCAGGCAAATCGCAGGCATCTTCGTTTAATAGCCTGTTCCGTGGCGAAGGAGTTATGAACGTTTGATCTTCTCTGCCTGCCAATAATGTGGCACAAGGTGTTGATCCCACTGTGTGTCTGATGACATCGTTTAATATTCGGTCTCGGATAGTTAGCATCTCTTCTCAGGCATCTCGTCTCACAGATGTAGATATTTTACGTAAGTGTGATTTGGAGAATGTCCAAGTTTGGACATTGATAGCATCGGGTTGGTATGGAATCGCTATTTATTATATGTCGCTTTGAGGACTGAGCGTCGGGTGATAGAGGGCAACTGGGAGGGTACAAGCTTTATCATAGTGCGAGGAAATGCAACTTAAAGACTAAATGTCATGGCAGGGTAGACCAGTCCCTAAGCCTTGGTCGGCAACTGGTCTAGGATCGAAGCTCCCACAGGCGGACAGTTAGAAGATTGCTTCGCTGTTTCGGCAGCTTCTGCAGCTTGTCTTGTTCCAGATGTATTGGTGTTACCTTTCCTATTGAGTAAACTAGGCAGGCCGAAAGGTATCATGCTGCATAGACAACACATGATCTCTACAATTCAGCCCGGGCTTTGTGCTATGGAGAGGTAAAACTCCATCCCTGGTCTTAACCGGTCTTGGAATCAAAGCAGTTACGGGTTATAAGTCCTTGACTGCGTGATGGTAGGGATGACCATGTGGTCACATGCATCTATTGTAGACGAGCGTCTACAGCTCGAGTTGGTCTGGTCGGTCACATTCGCTACCACCATAGGTGGTGATTGTTAGACCTTGTTGGTGTTTGAAAACACAACCGTACAACGTAACAAACTATCGACTGTCAAGACGGCAAGGTGTCAGTAAGTTTTGAGGACATAGGTATATTTATTTGTTTCAATATAGATGATAGTTGATATATAAGAGCACTTGCTTAATCACTTAAAACGGCTGAAACAGTCACAAATAAACTACAAATATTGATTAATCGGTGACTATGTGGAATTATCATCTAGTGCCTTGTCGGCTGGCGTGGGCGATCGTGCCCTTCCACATATTGCGATCTCCGACGGCATGGATCATTTCGTGTGTTGACTCCCCTTCATCCCATGACAAATGACTGACAAGAATCATCTCCCGCTGTCTTCCCCTATCTCTCTTTCCACAAATCTTTACGGTTGTCATGACATGTTCAAGTTTTTGTCTTCACATAACGTGGCCAAAAAACGATGACTGCCTCTTTCTGATGTTTGTGATAGGTTGTCTTTGCGACTCAGCTTCCCTCAAAATGTTCAGATTGCTCATTTTGACTGTCCAATTAATTTTTAGTATTCTTCTATAAAACCACATCTCCAAGGCTTCCGGGTATTTTCTTCACCTGTTTGCTAATTGTCCAGGATTCGCAGCCGTATGTTAAAACTGATTCTATGTAACATGCAAGGACTTTCTTTCTAACTTTCAAGGACAATGATTTATTGTACAAGACGTTCTTCATTTGATAGAATGCAATGTTTTCTTGTTCTCTTCTGTTCTTGATCACAGTGATGCATCTTTCATCTGATGGAAGTCGTGTGCCTATATATCTGCATTTCTGCACTTGCCCCAAAATAATGTCATTTACTTTAATTGCACATTTAGGCACAATCTGTTTCTTTGATATCACCATGACGTTTGTCTTTCCATTATTAAAACTAAGGCCAATTTTTTTCACTTTCTACAACCACTGATCTACCATTTCCTGTAGATCCTTCTGACTTGTTGTGTGGAATAGAAGGGCCAGAACCATATGGTAGAACCATTAATGCAGAGTTTACAGTGAGAAACAAATTTCAGCGACATAGGGATTTGGCGGAAGGGGGGGGGGTATGATTAAAAGACATTGACACTCGATTGGGAAAGGACTGTGAAAGCCCTATAATGGTTAGTCGCGGTTCCAATTCCCCGGCAAAGGATTGCCCCATTATGCTACGCTCCTGTGCCAGTGAATGTCATACAAAATACACCTGACTGGTACATGTGAATAGTAGAACAGACAGGAGACTCGACACATCTATCTGATAAGGGTAAAACTAGTAAGTCCTTATCGGGAACCATAGGGCTTATGAAATGGAGGTAGATCTAAAAAAAAACACACACACACACACGCTGAGAAGAGGATTACAGACACATATGAAAAATATGAGGAGGATATGGAGAGAGAAACAGGAGTTAGGAAAGGATAGAACGGTTTGGAGTGAGTTGGTTGAGGCCTCAAACTTCAATGGGAATTAACAGAGAGATGAGGAAGATAACTACTACCTCTAATTGTTATTGTCCTGATTGCGGGCAGAACGTGACAATTTCGCACAAGAACAGACATAGTCTATTAATATACTGTCATTAGGTAATAAGAAGTGTGCACGAAATTGAAGAGATAAGAGAATTCAAATTGTACACGCAGCAATCATTCTATGTTTTTGATAAGCTCAATCTCCAAGTGATGGATCCCGAACTGTTTTGCATGGGCTTCAGATTCCAACGTGGAACCTGCAGTATTTGGTTCATGAGGTCCACATTGAGCAACAAGAGTTATAATTACATTTGTGAAATAAACAGGACTGCAAGAGCTGTGGAAAAAAAAGACTGGAAAAAACACCACCACAGGAGATCCTCCTCCTGGAGCGTCATGCATTCTTTGTCCACATTGTCAAAAAACATTTGTAGCTAAAATAGACCTTATCACCCATCTTAGAACTCACGGCTCCAAACTTTCAATCCGTCTGGATGAAATGTGTGGTCATAATAATTCTTGATGGACAGACACCAAGAAAATAGAGATTGTAGTGGTCTCAGAGATGACAGAAATTCCACGATGTGACTTACAAGTAAATGTGAACATTCTTAAATAAATAAATCGATAATACTATCTAGGAGCAGTCATAACATCTGATGGAATATTATTTCTAGAGGAATTAGAAAGAGAAAAGTCATTGCAAAGGTTGCATTTGCAAGATGGAAATCACACTCACCAATTAAAAGCTACAAGCAGTGAGAAAAACAGTGTTGCTGTGCTATATAGAATCTGTACTGTTGTATGTACTTGAATCATGGAAAATAATCAGACAAGCTGAAAACATCTGATGGTGGTGAATATGTATTTTCTAGGGAAACTACAGCAATAATAAAACACTGGATGGACAGGAAAACGAGGAGAAAGCCCTACAAGGAACAAATACAAGCCTTACAAGAAACAAATAAAAGCCCTACAAGAAACAAATGAAAGCCCTACAGGAAACAAATTAAAACCCTACAAGAAACAAATGAAAGCCACACAAGTAACAGATGAAAGCCCGACAAGAAACAAATGAAATCCCTGCAAGAAACAAATGAAAACCTGACAAGAAACAAATGAAAGCCACACAAGAAACAAATGAAAGCGCTACAAGAAACAAATGAAAGCCTTACAAAAAATCAAATGAAAGTCCTAGAAGAAACAAGTGAAAGCCCTACAAGAAAAAAAATGAAAATCCCAAGAAACAAATGAAAGCCCGATGAGAAACAAATGAAGACACTGCAAGAAATAGATGAAAGCCCGACAAGAAACAAATGAAAGCCACACAAGAAAGAGGTGAAAGCCCGACAAGAAACAAATCAAAGCCTTACAAGACAAAATAAAAGTTCTACAAGAAACAAATGAAAGTCCGAGAAGAAACAAACGAAAACCCTACAATAAACAAATTAAAGCCCGACAAGTAACAAATGAAAGTCCGACAAGAAACAAACGAAAGTCTTACAATAAACAAATTAAAACCCGACAAGAAACAAATGAAAGTCTGACAAGAAACAAACGAAAGCCCTACAATAAGCAAATTAAAGGCCGACAAGAAACAAATGAAAGCCCGACGAGAAACAAATGAAAGCCTTACAAGACAACATGAAAGTCCTACAAAAAACAAACGAAAGCCCTACAATAAACAAATGAAAGCCCTACAGGAAACAAATGAAAGCCTTACAAAACAAACTGAAAGCCTTACAAGAAACAACTGAAAGCCCGACAAGAAACAAATGAAATCCCGACGAGAAACAATTGAACGCATTACAAGAAACAAATGAAAGCCCGGCAAGAAACAAAAGAAAGAACTACAAGAAACAAATGAAAGCCACACAAGAAACAGATAAAAACCCGACTAGAAACAAATGAAAGCCTTACAAGACAACATGAAAGTCCTACAAAAAACAAATGAAAGCCCTACAAGAAACAAATGATAGTCCGACAAGAAACAAATGGAAGCCCGACGAGAAACAAATGAAAGCCTTACAAGACAACATGAAAGTCCTACAAAAAACAAACGAAAGCCCTACAATAAACAAATGAAAGCCCTACAGGAAACAAATGAAAGCCTTACAAAACAAACTGAAAGCCTTACAAGAAACAACTGAAAGCCCGACAAGAAACAAATGAAATCCCGACGAGAAACAATTGAACACATTACAAGAAACAAATAAAAGCCCGGCAAGAAACAAAAGAAAGAACTACAAGAAACAAATGAAAGCCCGATGAGAAACAAATGAAAACACTACAATAAACAAATTAAAGCCCGACAAGTAACAAATGAAAGTCCGACAAGAAACAAACGAAAGTCTTACAATAAACAAATTAAAACCCGACAAGAAACAAATGAAAGTCTGACAAGAAACAAACGAAAGCCCTACAATAAGCAAATTAAAGGCCGACAAGAAACAAATGAAAGCCCGACGAGAAACAAATGAAAGCCTTACAAGACAACATGAAAGTCCTACAAAAAACAAACGAAAGCCCTACAATAAACAAATGAAAGCCCTACAGGAAACAAATGAAAGCCTTACAAAACAAACTGAAAGCCTTACAAGAAACAACTGAAAGCCCGACAAGAAACAAATGAAATCCCGACGAGAAACAATTGAACGCATTACAAGAAACAAATGAAAGCCCGGCAAGAAACAAAAGAAAGAACTACAAGAAACAAATGAATAGCCCGATGAGAACAAATGAAAACACTACAATAAACAATTAAAGCCCGACAAGTAACAAATGAAAGTCCGACAAGAAACAAACGAAAGTCTTACAATAAACAAATTAAAACCCGACAAGAAACAAATGAAAGTCTGACAAGAAACAAACGAAAGCCCTACAATAAGCAAATTAAAGGCCGACAAGAAACAAATGAAAGCCCGACGAGAAACAAATGAAAGCCTTACAAGACAACATGAAAGTCCTACAAAAAACAAACGAAAGCCCTACAATAAACAAATGAAAGCCCTACAGGAAACAAATGAAAGCCTTACAAAACAAACTGAAAGCCTTACAAGAAACAACTGAAAGCCCGACAAGAAACAAATGAAATCCCGACGAGAAACAATTGAACGCATTACAAGAAACAAATGAAAGCCCGGCAAGAAACAAAAGAAAGAACTACAAGAAACAAATGAAAGCCACACAAGAAACAGATAAAAACCCGACTAGAAACAAATGAAAGCCTTACAAGACAACATGAAAGTCCTACAAGAAACAAATGAAAGCCCTACAAGAAACAAATGATAGTCCGACAAGAAACAAATGGAAGCCCGATAATAAACAAATGAAAGCCCGACGAGAAAAAAATTAACACACTACAATAAACAAATGAAAGCCCGACAAGAAATAAATGAAAGCCCGACGAGAAACAAATGAACACACTACAATAAACAAATGAAAGCCCGGCAAGAAACAAATGAAAGCCTTAAAAAAAAATGAATTCCTTTACAAGAAACAAATGAAAGCCTTACAAGACAAAATAAAAGCCCTACAAGAAACAAAGGAAACTCTGACAAGAAACAAATGAAAGCCCGAAGAGAAACAAATGAACACATTACAATAAACAAATAAAAGCCCAACAAGAAACAAATGAAAGCCTTACAAGACAAAATGAAAGCCTTACAAGAAACAAATGAAAGCCAGACAAGAAACAAATGAAAGCCCGACGAGAAACAAATGAACACACTAAAAGAAACAAATGAAAGCTCGACAAGAAACAAATGAAAGAACTACAAGAGACAAATGAAAGCCACACAAGAAACAGATGAAAGCCCGACAAGAAACAAATAAAAACCTTACAAGACAACATGAAAGTCCTACAAGAAAGAAATGAAAGCCCTACAAGAAACAAATGAAAGTCTGACAAGAAACAAATGGAACGCCGATAAAAGACAAATGAAAGTCCGACAAGAAACAAATTAACACACTATAATAAACAAATGAAAACCCGACAAGAAACAAATGAAAGCCTTACAAAACAAAATGAATGCCTTACAAGAATCAAATGAAAGCCCTACAAGACAAAATAAAAGCCCTACAAGAAACAAAGAAAACTCCGTCAAGAAACAAGTGAAAGCCCTACAAGAAACAAATGAAAGTCCCACAAGCAACAAATAAAAGCCCTACAAGAAACGAATGAAAGCCCGTCAAGAAACAAATGAAAGCCCCACAATACACAAATGAAAGCCCGGCAAGAAACAAATGAAAGCCCGACGAGAAACAAATGAACACACTACAAGAAACAAAGGAAAGTCCCACAAGAAACAAATGATAGCCCCACATAAAACAAATGAACACACTACAAGAAACAAATGAAAGCCCGGGAAGAAGCAAATGAAAGCCCCACAAAAACAAATGAAAGCCCCACAAGAAATAAATTAAAACCGTAAATTGATTAGATAAATTAGACAGTCAAGAATTTTATTTGGCGCGCTATGAGCAGATATAAACCAGGAAACCTAACTACAATAGATAAGATGGGCGAGGGGAGATCAAGGGTAAAGTAACGACATAAATGCCTGGATGGCTTGACCACAGGGACAAGAACACTGACCTGACTCAAGACTCTGGTTATCAGAGAGATGGTAAACCATGCCCGCCCACACTTATCGGCATGACACGTGATGATGTGACGTCACGAGGAAACTGCCGTCCCAGAACACAAGGGCATAAAGAAACAAAACAGATAAAGATCAACATGTCCTCTTTGTTCGTCTTGTATCTGCAGCTGCTTACACCACAGCTTCCCTCTTTTTGTTCTTGTTCTTGTTTTTCTGTGTCAACGCTTGGGAACCACTCTGGTATGTCACTACATGGGGTAGGACAGTAGTATCTCCCCCTACCTACAGCAGACCCACATTCAAACCAGAAAGTCACCTCTAAACAGATCTTTCCAGCAACAGCAGCCATGCCTGTAAACCTGGGACTGTTCCTGACCTTGTTGTTTGCGGCGTGCAACGGCCAGTGGATGACCGCATATGACCAACACTTTAAGATAGAGTGTCCAGATCAACAGGTTATCAAGGGTCTGGACAGTGAGAATGACAACAAATACGAGGACCGGGTGTGGAACATGATCTGTGCTTCGCCGCCGAGAGAGATCAGACTTGGACTCTGCCAGTGGAGTGGTAGGGATGCTTGTTTGTCTTGTACTTTGTTGTGGATTATGATTATAGTTGCCTAGGAGAATTCTGTGTATTCAAGTGTTTCGGTACTTTTGTAACAGCTGATGGGAGATGTTATACAATAGTCCAAGCAAAAGCAGCATTTCACAAGATTAAGAATATTCTGTTCCCATATATTTTTGTCATTCGAGGTGGGGATAAGAGTTCTTAAGAGCCATATGGAGTCAGACCTGTTATAAGGTAGTGGATCATTGACAATGAGCAGGTTAATGACAAATTATAAGAAAGCAGTAGAGATGTGGTTGTATATAATAATTGTGTGAAAGCAGTAGAGATGTGTTTTATAGAAGAATTATGTGAAAGCAGTGAAGATGTGGTTTTATAGAAGAATTATGTGATAGCAGTGAAGATGTGGTTTTATAGAAGAATTATGTGAAAGCAGTGAAGATGTGGTTTTATAGAAGAATTATGTGAAAGCAGTGAAGATGTGGTTTTATAGAAGAATTATGTGATAGCAGTAGACATGTGGTTTTTAAGAAGATTTACGAGAACACGATGAAATGATAACAAATGTAACAAAGATATCTTGAAAGAAATTAACTCACAAAGAGAACAGATTACTCGGTCGTAAGAAGACAATCCACATTCCTTAGGCGCATCATAAACAGAGGAAACCTAGAGAACTTCCTGACAAGGGGACAAGTTGGAGGGGAAGAGAGGCACATGAGACCGATACATCAGGTGGGCAACATGGCATGTGGCAACATGTTTATCAGAAATCATTGGCAGTACACGAGGCAGGAAGCCATGGCCAAATATAATGCGAACATCAGAAGGCCTGGAGTCTTTAGTCATGGTTCTAACTTCACGGCAAAGGGTCACCCCATAATGCTCAGTTCACGTGCCAATGAATATGACACAAAATGCTCCTCATTGTACCATGTGAAAAGTAAAATAGACAGCCGTCCCGACAAACCAACAGTACACACAGACATGGAGTGTACGAAGGGGACGCTACTATCTTATTACAGAGGAGACAGGAGCACTTATGGACGTGTCGGGAGTGCAAAGATGAAAGCCGGCACTGAAATGAGCTGAGCTAAACTGACCTGCATTCTATACTATAGTAAGTAAATACAGGGCACTTGTACAGGCTTCCAGTCTCTATAGGCGCGTGATGCTGGACCATATTTGTGTTGACCAATCGGCACTGGCTAGCTGATGTGGTCAGCATCACGCAGGCCTCCTGTACTTCCCAAGACGGTTCTCCTTACCCATGTTAGGCTAGCTCGAACTGGGAGACCAGGTCAATTGTTAAAATCCAAATTTGCCGGATGCGGATCAAATCCATGACCACCAGAGAAGAAGCCACTTCACTCCGCGGATCTCCTCCTGTACTATACTTCTAAAAAAAATGTATGACAACATGCATCCGTCACTAGCTTATCACAATTATAGAAGACGTGGTAGAACTCTGTTCAGTGCACTTCTCATCATTACATGATCCCAACCAATGTCATCGTTGCACGCAACGATGGTCAGCGTGGCCTTTGGAAAAGAGAGCTCGTTTTAAACATCCGGTGTGCTGCTGCTTAGGTAGCGGGTTGAACCTCCCTACACTGGTCAGTTGGACTAAAATGTTGACTTCTCATCCTTGAAGTGGAGACGGAAATTAAAATTATTTCATAAGTCGGAGTCGGCTCACCTGATGGGGAGGGACACTGGCAAGAAACAGCTAACACACACGAAAAAAATAGCCCTGTACACTACAAGGTTGTAGTCCATGCATGGACTACGCTTGAGTTCAAAGTGAACGAGCGCAATAACACAACTGCATGTCATTGTGATACAGGGAGACACCCACTGTGATACAGGGAGACACTCATTGTGGTACAGGGAGACACCCACTGTGATAGAGGGAGACACCCACTGTGATACAGGGAGACACCCACTGTGATACAGGGAGACACCCACTGTGATACAGGGAGACACCCACTGTGATACAGGGAGACACCTACTGTGATACAGGGAGACACCCACTGTGATATAGGGAGACACTCACTGTGGAAACAGGGAGATACCCGCTGTGATACAGTGAGACATCCACTGTGATACAGGGAGACACCCACTGTGATACAGGGAGACACTCACTGTGATACAGGGAGACACTCACTGTGATACAGGGAGACACCCACTGTGATACAGGGAGACACCCACTGTGATACAGGGAGACACCCACTGTGATACAGGGAGATACCCACTGTGATACAGGGAGACATCCACTGTGATACAGGGAGACACCCACTGTGATACAGGGAGATACCCACTGTGATACAGGGAGACATCCACTGTGATACAGGGAGACACCCACTGTGATACAAGGAGACACTCACTGTGATACAGGGAGACACCCACTGTGATACAGGGAGACACCCACTGTGATACAGGGAGATACCCACTGTGATACAGTGAGACATCCACTGTGATACAGGGAGACACCCACTGTGATACAAGGAGACACCCACTGTGATACAGGGAGACACCCACTGTGATACAGGGAGACACTCACTGTGATACAGGGAGACACTCATTGTGATACAGGGAGACACTCACTGTGATACAGGGAGACACTCACTGTGATACAGGGAGATACCCGCTGTGATACAGTGAGACACTCACTGTGATACAGGGAGACACTCACTGTGATACAGGGAGACACTCACTGTGATACAGGGAGACACTCACTGTGATACAGGGAGACACTCACTGTGATACAGGGAGATACCCGCTGTGATACAGTGAGACATCCACTGTGATACAGGAAGATATCCGCTGTGATACAGGGAGATATCTACTGTGATACAGGGAGATACCCGCTGTGATACAGGGAGACACCCACTGTGATACAGGGAGACATCTGCTGTGATACAGGAAGACATCCACTGTGATACAGGGCGGCATACACTGTGATACAGGGGACATCAACTGTGATGCATGGAGACACCCACTGTGATACAGGGCGACATCCACTGTGATACAGGACGGCATCTGCTGTTGTGGTAGGACTTGATTCGTTTTCAATCTTTGAGGCACTAATCTCAGCCGAGCTTTCCAAAGCTGTATCCTGAGTTGTCCGATGTAAACACCTTGAATCCGAACACTCTGCAATTCTCCTCTGTTTCGTTTTTCCTGTACATGTCCCTCAATAATGATCATTTCTAGAATTTAAGGTAGTTTTACATGACAAAAATATGTCAGTGCCCTCATTCTGTTCTGTTATCTGCTATCTTTTGGGACATCATTCCTGCACTCCGGACATGCCAATAGGAGATCAGACCTCTCCAACCCTCCCCCCCCACCCCTCCTTCTTTAACATATGCATGAGCGTCTGGCAGCTAATAGTGCCAGTTCTGTGTTGGTTGACGAGGCTCCACGTTCTCCCGACTCGTGTCTGGCCGTGCCAATTCTTATTCCCCAGTCTCTTCTGGACAATGATGTGGATTCACTGGCGTCAAAGTTCTCCTCCCTCGACATCTCTCTAAGGGCTCCCCTAATTCTTCTTTGTCTTAATTACCAATCTTTTTCAGTGTTCAGTTCCATTTAGATAGATAGATCTGATTATTCCCTTTCTCTTCCATTACATTTTAAATATTCTTCTGTACAGGCAAATGTATGTGTAACATGACTAATAAGCAGACAAGCCGAGACACATTTAATGGGAGTTGAAATGTGGTTTCTGAAGAAAATACAAAGAATACCATGGACAGACAGACAAACCAATCCTACTAGAGACAAATGAAAACCGCAAACTGATTTGAGAAATTAGACTTAGACAATCACATTATTTTTGGGCACCTTATGAGAAGAAATAAAGTAGAGAACTTGGTGACATCTGGCCAGATTGAAGAGAAGAGAACAAGTAAAAGGCAGAGAAGTAAATACCTGGATGGCTTGACCACATGACATGCTCGTGACAAGACCACAGAGCTGATCCACGACTCTGGTGATTGTGTGAGATGGTGAAACATGACCTCCCACGCTTACCGGCATAGCACATGATGATGATGACAGACACATCATCATCACCATCATGTGCCCAGCCAACTGGAGCAGTAGTTGACGTATCCCCACATAACTCGGTTCTTGATCGTCTGGATCAGTTCTCCGATGGCATCCCTCCATACAACAGTCTCAGCTCAACCAGCATCAGTTATCTCTGACTGCTCCTGCCTCTTCTACCGCTGGAGGAATATTGAGAATTTATAATGACTTCCATTCACTGTTACAATGATACCAAAGATGGCCATGACAACATGTCTACTTCCATTCACTGTTACAATGACAAAGATGGTCATGATAGCATGTCTACTTCCAATCACTGTTACAATGATACCAAAGATGGTTATGATAACATGCCTATTTTCGTTCACTGTTACAGAGTTGAGGTGAGTTGAGCTAAGAACCGACATCAATGTACTCAAGAAATTCCCATATGCGCTCCATCCCCTCGTTCAACAGTCAGCGAAGAGCCACATTACTAATCGTTCCCATCGCTATCTGATTAAAAGTTCTCCTGGTCTTTACTCTCAGTTTTGAGATTCTACTAGAACCCTTTCCAATCCCCCGCAATTTCATCCTTTACACATACTCGTTCTCAATCTATTTATCCACCTTCTCCACTTGGTCCCGCAGGCACCCGACCACCTCTACCTTGTCCATAGGTAATCGACCACCAAGAAGTGCATTTCCTGTCAGCCTATCAGCCTGTTCAATCCCGCGCACCCCCGCATGGCTATGGGAAAAAATCCATACAATTCTTACAATCTGTGACCTCTGTAGCGAAATGAGCCATTCCACACGACACATTTCTTTCTCCACTTTACTAAGCATACTCCTTGATGAAGACAATGTGTGTTGAGTGGTCACCTCTAACCAACGGAATGCCGCTATGACTGCTTCCACCTCAATTCTCATGCTGGAGGTCGATGCCTCATATGCCAGACTCTCCTTTTTCAAGACTCGTCCATTAGCCTTCGTAATGAAACCCCAACCACTCCGTTTGTTTCCCACCACTGATCCATCAGAATAGATCACTATGTCACCTTGATGTGTATTACTCTGGATCAGTTGTTGCACGTCAAACTATGCGCGGCCTATTCTCTGCACTCACGACCCATTATTTCACTGTTACAAAGATACCAAAGATGGTCATGACAACATGTGTACTTCCATTCATTGTTACAATGATACCAAGGATGGTCATGATAGCACGACTACTTCCATTCCCTGTTACAATGATACCAAAGATAGTCATGACAACATGTCTACTTCCATTCACTGTTACAATGATACCGAGGATGGCCATGACAGCACTACTACTTCGATTACCTGTTACTACGATACCAAATGTGGTCATGGCAACATGTGTACTTCCATTCACTGTTACAATGATACCAAATATGGCCATGATAACATGTGTACTTCCATTCACTGTTACAATGATACCAAATATGGCCATGATAACATGTGTACTTCCATTCACTTTTACAATGATACCAAACATTGTCATGATCGCATGATTACTTCCATTCACTGTTACAATGATACCAAACATTGTAAAGATCGCATGACTACTTCCATTCACTGTTACAATGATACCAAATATTGTAAAGATCGCATGACAACTTCCATTCACTGTTACAATGATACCAAATATTGTAAAGATCGCATGACTACTTCCATTCAGTGTTACAATGATACCAAATATTGTAATGATCGCATGCCTACTTCCATTCACTGTTACAGTGATACCAAACATTGTCATGATCGCATGCCTACTTCCATTCACTGTTACAATGATACCAAATATTGTAAAGATCGCATGCCTACTTCCATTCAGTGTTACAATGATACCAAATATTGTAATGATCGCATGCCTACTTCCATTCACTGTTACAGTGATACCAAACATTGTCATGATCGCATGACTACTTCCATTCAGTGTTACAATGATACCAAATATTGTAATGATCGCGTGACTACTTCCATTCAGTGTTGCAATGATACCAAATATTGTAATGATTGCATGACTACTTCCATTCACTGTTACAATGATACCAAACATTGTCATGATCGCATGCCTACTTCCATTCAGTGTTACAATGATACCAAATATTGTAATGATCGCATGTCTACTTCCATTCACTGTTACAATGATACCAACTATTGTAATGATCGCATGTCTACTTCCATTCACTGTTACAATGATACCAAACATTGTCATGATCGCATGCCTACTTCCATTCACTGTTACAATGATACCAAATATTGTAATGATCGCATGTCTACTTCCATTCACTGTTACAATGATACCAACTATTGTAATGATCGCATGTCTACTTCCATTCACTGTTACAATGATACCAAATATTGTAATGATCGCATGACTACTTCCATTCACTGTTACAATGATACCAACTATTGTAGTGATCGCATGTCTACTTCCATTGCAGGGTACATCAACAATTATGACGAGCTCATTGAGTATCAGTGTGCAGACGAGAGAATCATTTCCGGCATTGAGTCCATCAACGACAACTACTATGAGGACAGGAAATTTAGCTTCAAGTGTTGCGCCCCCTTAGGTAAACAAAAAACATTAGTTTGTGTTTAACGCACTGATCCCAGGAAGGGCAGAGGAATCTCTAGGGGACAAAAGGCAGTGGAAGAAGAAGAATAAAATAAAAGATTGCTCAGATACCTAAGTTCTAGCAACTAGGCGACTGCAATCAATTTTGTGCAGACAGAAGAACTTAAATTTGCGATTGCCGCATGGATAAGAAATGTTCCACATTTGAACAATATCAACGACTAAGGCAGTGGTTCTCAACCGGTGGGGAATTCCCCCTCTCCCCTCCAGGGGGAATTTTAGGGTTTTCAGGGGAGGGGGGGGGGAATTAAGATTATTTCAAGATTGTATTAATACAGGAATCGATTACTTGATATTGTTTTTCCCTCCATACTTTACAGTTCTGTACTTCTCGCCCTTCTGAAATTCGTTTTATAACGTATGTAGACCCGCAAATCACGTTTTATCTAGACGTCTAGACTTGTTTTTCTAGTATGTGTTATTTAATTTATCTTCCATTTTAACGTATACTGTGTAGGAGCGGGGGGAGGGGGATTTATAGGGAGGAAATAAGTAAAGTGAGGTGGGGGGGGGGGGGGAATGACTTTCTGAACATATGGTGAAGGGGTGCATGAGCCAAACAAGTGTGAAAACCACTGGACTAAGGAGCTTCAAACATTTCAACCAAAGTATAATTCATTTATTCACTTCATATAACATAATTCTGCAGTATGCACATGAGGAGATGCAGCGAAACATGCCAGGCAATAAACCTTGCAACCGACTGTCTGTGGCTTGTGTGTAAGAACACCGCGGCCGATTTAAAAGCAGATAGCTTTGACTTGGTTTTCATTAAATGGTATGGATACCGATTGTTCAGAAAGACATGGCAAACTTCCGAACTTCCGTCGGGGTCATAATACTTGAAACAATGTGTGCAGTGATTTATATGACACACACACACACACACGCACGCACGCACGCACGCACGCACGCACACACGCACGCACGCACGCACGCACGCACGCCCGCCCGCACAGATACATACATCCTGGCGTTATTGTCTTAAACGGGAGTCTCCGTGGCGAAGTGCTCAAGCTTTTGACTCTGGCTCCGAAGGTTGTGGGTTCGATTCCGGCCGCGTCCTTCGGTTCACGAGTTAAATTTTGTGGTGACTCCCGAGGGTCGTCGCTGGAGCTACGGTGTTCGTGCTTTGTGCGACGCTTTCCGCGCTGCGGAAAGAGACCAACCATATGGGATAAAACCCGGTGCAATGAAGTCGACCTGTTGACTTTTAAGCGACTCTTTTTCTATTGTCTTAAACACAAACTAATGTATTTAATCACCTTCAGGGTCGTCACAATACTTGAAACAATGTGCGCAGGCCATCAACAAGTTCACATCAACTCCCCCAATCTGTTTCTATCTCCTGCACCTCCCCCATTTCCTCCTGGTATTATTCATCTCTGTTTTGAATTCTCATCTCTGTGTGTTGTCATGTCTCCCTTTGGTCTGCTGTTTCCGGAGAAAGAACTTGCCAGTAATACTAATGTCACGTTTTCTCTAGTTTTGTCCTATTCAGCGCCAGTATCTAATCCTCACATCTTGATTCGTTGAAATTTGTTTCACTATCTCTATAAGCTCCGTATTAGTAACTCCGGCATACCATTAGAGCTCTATTCTTCTCTCACCTACCAGTCAATTAATGTTTGTAATTTATTCATATGTAGTGTATATCTGAGTATTAAAAAGAAACATTGTCTCGAAGCAGTGTCCTGTGATAGTGCTATCACATTTTGTAGGCCTGAGAGTAAGAAAGAATTAGTGGCCAATATTTCCCTCACTTTAGTCATCGACGGATCCAGGGGTTTGAACATGCGTCGTTTAGACCAACTTAAAAAAAAAAAAAAACAATTTCAAAAATGTTTAGGAGATGACATATGGAATGTATGAAGCATATCGATGGAAAATTTGCAATATAGAAAGTAGGTACAGAACCACACCCATTCCCACCTGTAGCATGATGAAACAGAACTCCCCATTCTCAGCCCGACACATTCATAAGAATACTTCCGATTTAAGTGGCGTTTCCAAATAGAAGGACGATTCTTGGAACTAGTATGTTCTAGAACGAGTTGGGGGAGGGCAGCGGTATATGCGCTTGTCTTTTGATTGGTTAATAAGTAATGAGCCCACGCTATTCCTGGGCCATATTTTAAAATCTAATTAGTTGAGCGGGGATTTCACCGGGAGCGGTCGCTAGTGTGATGTGATGACCCAACAATGCCCTTAAAGATTCAATAATATATTGTTCTCTGGACAACAGGTACCACTTTAAAACATACTTTGATGTTGTAGTTGTGCCTAGTGAACGAATGAGAAGAATATAAGAGTATTTTATGAATAAAATGTGAAAGTGGAAAACCTAACTTCTGTGCGCCAGTATTCTGGATACTGCTTCTTCAACCTTGACATGTCTTTCACGCTGTATACTCCAAGTGCATATCAATCCCTTGTTGTGACTGGTTGCGTATGCTTGATGAATGTATAGTACACTCATGCAAATTCGCAAACCCAAACCCCTTGTGCATTCTTCATGCCTAGGATGACTCATTCTTAAATCAACTGTACCTTCGCTCTCGCGAGTTAACATATGGCAGTCTGAATTAGGAATGAGTGATGTAAACATGTACAAGTTCCTTGGTAAAACGCTGAGAATGTTGGAGTGAATGAGCTGGTGCTTTGATAAGTAGCCTCTCACATTAGTAGAAAGAAAGATGCTTCAAATATCCATATGTAAACAGGACGGTGATGGCACGCCAGAATTGCTAAGTCCATGTGATGCCTGGTGGCTATAAGCTCAAGAGAATTAATATAATTTCTCTTTGAAGTATTACACTGGTACCTCTACTGTTGGTTGGTTCATATAAACTAGTTCTTAAGAGAACCATAGGTGTGTGAACCTGTGTCTTAGTTGGCTGAATATAATGTATGGCTCATGCAAATTTACAAGGACTAAACATGTTTTTCCACATATGTGCTTGGTGCATATGTGAACAATTGTGTATGCAATTGAGCTTCTGTTACCTACTGTAGTAGACATGAAAATTACTCAGTGGGGAAAGAGCACATGATGATGATGATGTACCTGTGAGACAAGTCTGGTGAAAAAGGGGTGAGGTCTGGCATTGCTGTGTAAGTGTATATGGAATAGGACATTCATGCACCAACATCACAGCCATTGGAATGGATGTCTGGTCTGCTAATTGGGTAAATGCCATTAGTTGATACATAATGCAGATTGCAGTTGTAAATGCCTATTTTCCATTTCCCTTCACAATGCCTGTCCCATGTTGCTATGTCACAATGATTGCTGTACTGTGTCTGGTCCTCCTTGTGCCCAGGTCTACTGTGGTTCAAACATGGTGGAACTTAGACCACATAAATGCTTGTAATTGTGTTAAGCTACCCTGTCTCAGCATATGGTCTTGTGATTACCACAGTGCATCACAGTGAAATTCACTACATCATCAACCTTAACCTTCCCCATCTCCATCTGTGTATGTTAATGTATGATAACATCATCTTTTAACACATGTAAAGAGATGTTGTGCCATTTTGTATATTGACAGAGAACAGGAGGATGGAGGAGAGGCTTCCATATATCATCTGGGACAACTAAACAGAAGTCCTAGATCCAGAAGTGACTCCCTATCAGAATGCAGGAAAATCAAAGAAGAATTTTCTCTCAGCTCTTCAACAGCTGAATGCACAAATGGGAGCAAAACACAATCTGAAGCACTACAAATGTGGTGAACTGGACAGTGATCTTTGAGTCAATCAAATGTCATCTGAGAACTAAACAACAAGTCTATGGTGGTGAACCTCATTCAGGACGTCTGGTGAAATGACTGGGACAATGGATTGTTTGGCTAGGACTTATCTTAGTTAATCTCCAGCCTGGTGCTCACACAGTGTTTCAGAATGAAGACTTGTTAAGTACGTGAGATAGACTGAGGAGAAGGAAGAAGACTGGGACATATTTGTATCTTAGATCTTCCTCTACAGGAAAAGGAGAACAGATTCCCAAGTCTCAACTTCATAAACAGTCAACTCACCAGTGAAAGACAAGGCTGTAGCTTTTCTTCAAACTGTGACAGTAGGGGATAATTAGTCAGACTTGGAAAATCATCATGGGGAGAACTGCAACCTGAGCTTGTCCAACACCCATCATAGGTGCTAAAAGGATTAAACAGACCAGTGGAGCAGAAGGTCCCTATGCTTGCCCCAGGTTATGGCTTATCTTGGTTTTCCCTCATTAACAGTAGAGGAAAGGATAAAAGTCAATGGTGTAGTGGTGATTAGAGAGGAGAGGAGGAGGAGAGCTGGTTATTGGCTGGTGGAGTAATGGGGAGGTGTTGTATCTTGTTTATCAACCTGCATGTGTGACATATTTTATGCATTTTCTATGCAATAATTGAAGTGTTGACATGGCAGGAGATGAGGAAATGGTCATCACTCGACTCACCATCAACTCAATAAATTGTGTATTCAATGGACCGGTGTTTTAAGTACATGTCCCCAGTGAATTTCTTGTACAGTTGCTGTCAAGTGTTGTCTCTGGTGACTGTCCTTAAGTGCTGTGGTTGATTATACATATTGTGAAAAGTCTTGTATAGATGTTGTCAAGTATCTCTTATGATGTAAGTCTTGTACAATGGCTGGTGTACACAATTCCTTGTGAATGTATGTCCCACTTTTGTCAAGAAACTGTCATGTAGATGTCTTGTCCAACAGATGTAATGTACAGTTATTGTTGAGTTTGCCTACAAATAATTGAGTCCTACAATCCCAAAGAAATGGGACAAACTGATATAGGTCACAAAATGACAAAATATATAGGAGAAGATCTATGTGACGGACGAACAGCACACTGTCAACAGTATAATGAGTGAGAGGGATCCTCAGTTGTACAGGCGCTAATAGTTCAGATCTTCTCTGGCCTTGGGTGAACTAGTTACTTCTTATATAAATTTCTGTGTAGATACATAGTGGTCTCACAGTGGGGGTTTGAGCCAAAGAAAAGTGGTTCTCCAAAAAGGCTATTGCGGGAATGATTAGCTCATTTGAGTGACCTCTAGACAAAACGTGCTAAATCATATCCTTTATCTTGTTATTTATTATTCAAGATATATCTCCAGAGAACACTACTAACTAGGTCCTCTGGCAACTCAATCAAACATGTCACACCACCCCAGAAGTACAAGGACCTGTCCCTCTGTACGCCAAATCCAACTGCATTTACCATTTCACATGCAGGTGGCAGTCTACCTATATCGACATAACAGAGAGGCTGTTAAATAACAGGGTGGTCGAACACATACCAAACTGGATTGACAGAATAATACGTATGTTGTATGTTGTTTGTCCATCAAGAATGATGATGACCATTCATTTCATCCAGTGGGGTTGAAAGTATGGAGCCGTGGGTTCTAAGATGGCTGGTAAGGCCTATTTTGGCTCGAAATGTTCTTTGACAATGTGGACAAAGAATGCTTGACGTTTCTGGAGGAGGATTTCCTGCAGTGGTTTTTCTGTCCTGCCTTTTCTTTACAGCTCTTGCAGTCCTGGTTGCCTCACACATGACTGCACCCTTGTGTAATGTTTGTATGCACGCCACGAATTTCGGTCTCTGGCTGCAGTCTCCCAGGTGTCATGATGAATTCCAAAAGCATTCAGAGAGATTTTCAGAGTGTCTTTAAAGCGTTTCCTCTGGCCACCTTGGGAGCGTTTACCACAACGCAGTTCGCTGTAAAAAATTCGTTTAGGGAGCCTGTGATCTGGCATGCGAGTCAAGTGACCAGCCCAGCGAATCTGATTCTTCATCAGTAGAGTGTGGATACTGGGCATGGACGCTCTTTCTAGGACTTCAGTGTCTGGGATCTTGTCTTGCCATTTAATCTTCAGTAGCTTCCTTAGGCAGACTGTGTGGAAGTGGTTTAATTTCCTAGCGTGTCGCTGATAAACAGTCCAGGTTTCACAAGCATATAGCAGTGTGGATAATACAACTGCTTTGTAGACTTTTAGCTTTGTTTGCAGGCTTATTCCAGTTCTGTCCCATACATTCTTGTACAGTCTGCCAAAGGCCACACTGGCCTTGGAGATTCTTGCATTCACTTCGTCATCAATTGTGGCAGCTTGTGACACAGTGCTGCCAAGATAGGTGAATTTGTCCACAACACTTAGTCTATGACCATTCACTTTGATATTCGGCACAGTGTGATTATTCCCTGGAGCTGGCTGGTACATAACTACAGTCTTCTCCAAGTTGATATTGAGCCCAAAGTTGGCACAGGCATGTGAGAAAGCTGTAACATTATGTTGCATGTCCGCCTCTGAGTTGGCGTATAGAGCGCAATCATCAGCAAACAGGAGCTCTCTGACGGTGTCGCTGTTAATTTTGGTTTTAGCTTTCAGCCTTCTGAGATTGAATAACTTTCCATCCATACGGTAGTTGATGTCTATTCCAATGTCGTCGTTCTCGAAGGCATTCATCAACATGGCTGAAAACATGAGGCTGAACAGTGTTGGTGCCAGGACACATCCTTGCTTCACTCCATTGGTGACAGGAAAGGGTTCAGACAGTTCACCATTTTCCTGTACTCTTGCCTGCATACCATCATGAAATAGCCGCACTATTTTGACAAACTTTCGTGGACAGCCATATTTTGCCATGATCTTCCACAGTCCTTCTCTGCTGACTGTATCAAAAGCCTTGGTATGAAAGTGGAGAACATTTCGCAGTTCTGTTCCTGACATTTCTCTTGCAGCTGCCTTGCAGCGAAAATCATGTCAACAGTTCCACGTTCTTTTCTGAAGCCACATTGACTCTCAGGAAGAAGACCTTGATCGAGATGGGCCGTGAGGCGATTGAGAAGAATTCTGGCGAGTATCTTCCCTGCAATTGAAAGCAAGGAGATGCCTCGGTGGTTGTCACAGGATTGGCGGTTTCCTTTTCGTTTGTAAAGGTGGACTATTGACGCGTTCTTGAAATCTTGTGGCATGGTCTCGTTCACCCATATGTTTGTAAAGACTTGGTGAAGCTGCTCTGTTAGGACCGGCCCACCTGCCTTGTATATCTCTGCTGGGATGGAGTCAGGACCAGGTGCCTTGCCGCTGAAGAGTTGCTGGATGGCTTTGTTTACTTCCACTATGGTTGGCAGGTCATCAAGTGTCTCATTGGTGGGAACTTGAGGAAGGCAGTTGATGGTTTCATCATCGAAGAAGGAAGTTGCATTTAAGATGTTGCTGAAATGCTCTGCCCAGCGTTGAAGGATTTCTTTCTTATCGGTGACCAATGTTCCCCCATCTGCACTGAAGAGGGGAGCTATGCCTGGTGATGTAGGACCATAGACCACTTTCAGTGAGTCGTAGAAATTTTTCATATAATTTCTGTCAGTAGAGTAGCTTAACGGCGCTGCCCGGGCAAAATTTCGAGTTAAAAATCTAGCCCAAAGTATTTTCAGGATCCTCGCCGATGCAACGGAGTTCGTGCATTGAGCTGAGTTTCTCCAGACTCAAGTTTGAGTTAGGAGGAAATCGGAGCACTTATGGGTTTAACCGTGTGCCGTGATGTTGATCCAACGACTAAACTAAACTAAACTAAACAAGGAAACCTAACCACAATAGATAAGATGGACGAGGAGAAATCAAGGGTAAGGTAACTACATAAATGCCTGGATGGCTTGACCACAGGGACAAGAACACTGACCTGACTCAAGACTCTTGTTATCATGGAGATAGTAAACCATGCCCGCCCACGCTTATCGGCATGACACGTGATGACACGTGATGATGTGACGTCACGAGGAAACTGCCGTCCGAGAACACAAGGTTATAAAGAAACAAAACAGATAGAGATCATCATATCTTCTTTGTTCGTCTTGTGTCTGCAGATGCTGACACCACAGCTTCCCTTTTTGTTCTTGTTCTTCTGTGTCAACGCTTGGGAACCACTCTGGTATGTCACTACATGGGGTGGGACAGTAGTATCTCCCCCTATCTACAGCAGACCAACATTCAAACCAGAAAGTCACCTCTAAAGCCTTGAATTTCATCAGCTTTGCTGCTCAGCCAGGAGTCCCGCATGTGCCGAAGTTTCTGCTGCACTACTCTCTGAATGTTCTTGAAGGCATCTTTTTTTTATGTTGACTTCGGGTCATTCAAATGTGCCTTGAGGAGAAGATGTTTCTCGGCCAGCAATTGGTTGATGTCTTCGGAATTTTCATCAAACCAATCTTTGTGCTTTCGGGGGGCTGGACCCAGGATTTCCATAGCAGTGTTGTAAATTATGTCCTTTAGGGCTCTCCACTCTGTTTCTGTATCCTGTTTAGCAGCAGCATTGGGCTTGAGGCGGTCTTCCAGCATATTTTCAAACGACTGCTGCATTTTCTTGCTGTTTAGGCGGGTGACATTTAGTTATTTTTTTGCATTTTTACCCCTTGAGGACGCCGTGGTGGCCTGATGTGAATGTTTATTTTCGAGACAATGACACGATGGTCTGTCCAACATTCTGCACCACACATGGATATTGTTACCCGAACGTCTTGTCTGTCACTTCTCCTGACGATGACATAGTCAATTAGATGCCAGTGTTTCGAGCTAGGGTGCATCCACGATGTCCTATTTCTCACGGGGAGACGAAAAATTGTATTGGCAATCAGGAGGTCGTGTTTCGGCACATGTCTGAAGGAGGAGGAGTCCATTGCTGTTACAATTTCGGATTCCGTGCTTTCCAATAATGCCACTCCAAGAGGTGGTGTCCGTTCCTACTCTGGCATTGAAATCCCCAAGGAGTATAAGTTTGTCTCCTTTGGGAACAGATGTTAATACATTGTGCAGGTCCTCATAGAACTTGTTCTTGACATCATCTTCGCTGGTCATAGTTGGTGCGTAGACACTCACAATGGTTGCATGCTTCCTTCCATTCAGCAGGGGCAACTTAATGGTCATGAGCCTGTCGTTTATAGCCTTTGGAAATCCAGCTAATTTGCCGACCAGGGCGGACTTAATGGCAAATCCCACACCGGATTGGCCTCTTTCCTCGCTTTTCCTTCCACTCCAGAAAAATGTGTAGCCGGCACCTATTTCACAGATTTGGCCTTCTTCTGCAAGTCGTGTCTCGCTCAAGGCTGCATTTTCGATGTTGTACCTGCCCAGCTCTCTCCCAATCAGTGCTGTTCGTCTCTCTGGACCCGACGCGCCGTCTCTGTCAAGTAGGGTGCGTACATTCCAAGTTCCAATTGTTAAGGGAATATGGTTTCCTCTTTTAGCTTTACTTGTTTTATCTTTGTTTGTATGTCGACTGCAGTTAGGGTACTCACCAACCGCGGCTAGCTTGTTAGGTAGTGATGGAGCAGACAATGTTTAGGGGACCTTTTCTAGCCCCTTCCTCATGCTATGGAGGTGAGCAGTGTGTTCCTATAGAGGGCTGCTCAGTCGCTCAGGGGGCTGCCGAATCCCACAGCTGCTCCGGTCAGTAGAAGACGACCATATGGCCTGAGCCGCCTGTGTGCAGGTCTGCGACTACGGCTGCCAGCGTACCCATGCCTGCCGCTTCGCCGTTCGCCCATCGCCACAGGGCTTGAAGGTGATATATGACGTTGGATGAAGAATGACTTGCGCGATGAATTGGATTAAAATGAGGAAGAGTTGCGCAATTCGTCGACCTCACTCTCTCGCCTGAGTCCATCTGAGTCCAGTGGCAAGACAAGTCGAGACGACTGGAGACGAATACAGGTGCAGTGGATGACCAGGGCGCTCTACGTGCCTTGCTGTGCTCATTACGTTCCACAACGCTTTGCAGGTAAACGCCGTCTTGCCCGTTGAATCAGGAATGATTTCTTCCGCGCAGTCTGCCGAGTCCTGTCTTCACATGCTGGGTAGGCATACCCTTGTTTACCGCTTGGTTTGACACCAAATCGGCTACCCACGCCTGGTTTAGCCAGCCTCTCACAGTTGTTGCCCGGGGGGTGGCCGCTGTCGCATGCTGACAGCTACTAGGAGCCACAGGGACAGAATAATACACAACGATGATGGAAACCTGGCCAAGCCGAGACACCATAAACCTCCTACGTCATCGATTGGGCGGCAGATTTTGGAAGCCGGTCACGTGATTGATAGAGACAATGCGTTTCGCGTGTTGTTTAACACACAAAATTGTCGCTTGTTAAAGGTTGCAGAAGCCAACATGATTAATTTGCATAGGCTAGTTTTGTGCAAATAGAAAGACAGGATAGTCAGCTTAAAATTAAAGTGGTAGACAATTTAAATTAATGTGTGAATGTGTGTATATTTCATCTTGAAGGATTTATCTAGTTACTTTATGTTGCGTGATTTCTGCAGTATGTACCTGACGAGATGCAGAGAAATATGCCAGGCAATAAATCATGCAATCTATTGTTCGCGTCTTCGTTATTCAAATATTGAAAGTAGTTATATGTAGGGAAAATATTGCACAAGACAAGCAACAGTAGACTTAGAAAAATGATTGAGGTAAGATTACACATTTAACAACAAATAATAATATTAATATAGGCGACAGCAAAGTGGCGACATCAGATGATAGAGAGGAGAGGCGTGTCTTGATTGCCCAATGTCTGCGCTAGACCACACCTGAGGACAGAAGGTTGTTGTTGTTGATGATGATGTTGCTGGTGTTGGAGAGATCATCCTCATGTACTCTTCAATCTGGCGTAAGTGTTCATGTCTCTCCGCAGGTCTCGGTTCTGATGTTCTGGATCAAATCTACCGATGAATACGCTATCGTCTTAGCTCACGGAGCATCATCTCTCCCGGTCTGCCTTTGTAATGAATACGCTATCGTCTTAGCTCACCTAGCATCTTCTCTCCCGGTCTGCCTCTGTAATGAATACGCTATCGTCTTAGCTCACCAAGCATAATTTCTCCCGGTCTGCCTCTGTAATGAATACGCTATCGTCTTAGCTCACCAAGCATCATCTCTCCCGGTCTGCCTCTCGTAACCGTTGATCATTTCTGTCAACGTGTGTTCTTCAATGTTTCGTTTCTTATTACACGATTAAAGCACACGATTTATCGTTTTCTTACAGTTGTATATAATATTCTAATTTCATTACCTTCTCAAATACAATCGTTCTTAGTTACTCAATAAGGAATTCATAACATTCGTCTACGAAAACACATCTTCCGCTGCCTCCACGATCTTACTAATTTGTGCGTTCACATTCCATTATTCACATGCCACACAGCAGAACTGGGTCGATGGAACAGCACATCGGCAGAATGGATAAGGACGTGTGTTCTTAAACATCCGGTGTGCTAATGCCGTTGTAAGGGGTTCAATACCTAGACCGGACAATTTGACTATAATGTTGACTTCTCGTCCTTGACTTGGGAACGTAAATTACACGTACCTCTGAAATCGGAGTGGGTGGCGAGGGACATTGGTAATAGGGAAAGATAATCCACAGGCATAATACAGTCCAGCACTACTAGAAGTAGTGTGTGTAGACTACTCTTGAGTTTAAAGCGAGCGAGCGCAGAAAAATAAACATAAATAAAAGTTTAGTTTATGGCATCAAATACTTGTGATCTCTCTTTGCTTGGCTTATTCTGTTCTCCTTAATTGTCGATATCAGCAACACTATCTGGTGCATACTTTCAGATGCGGTTGCGCACTCGTGTGTGAACACCCCTTACGTGAATGATTACGACAAGATGTTCAGCTACCGAGTGCCCGACGGATACATTATCAAAGGAGTTAACAGCGCCAACGACAACTACTACGAGTAAGTAAACAAGTCCAGATAACAGCAGGCACTTTTCTATCATTCACTATGAAGTTCGTGTGGGAAGGTTTAGAATATTCCATCTGTTATCTGTTGGGGTTTCCCTTGAACTCCGGATAAGTCCATAGGTACTCATATATACCCCCCCCCCCCCCTCTTCCAACACGTGCATCAACGTCCAGCGGCTAACAGTGCCAGTTCTGTGTTGGTTATCGAGGCCCCTCTTTCTTCGATGTGCCTCTCGTGTCTGGCCGAGCCAATTCTTACTCCAGAGCTGGCCATCTACAGGGAATGCAGAGCCAGCAAATTGATCGCCCCGTTAACTTTCCTCAACTCCTGCATGCCTCGGAATGAAGGTGACAGTCTATAACCTCCGCCGCGGTGTAGTCCACTGTCTACGTACAGAACCCTCCTCCACTTTTCGGATCATGTTAATTAATTCACTTAGTACACGAACGTTGGTATAATTCCAGGCTCGTGTCACTGCCATCACCTCCATTCTCATGCTGCTCGTGGTCATAAAGTGTACGCCAATGACTTCTTGAACGGTTCGGTCCGCTGAACGTACATTGAATGCCAGCGCAATTCACGGCTGCTGTATAACAGATCCACCTGTATAGATGAGCAAATTGGAAACAGCATTTCCCATATACTCACTAACTGCATAATACAAGTGTATACTTTTAAAGATCCACTTTTCACACTATGACAGGCACTCTGGTGAAGGAGTTACAGGCGCAATTCGAAATCCCGCTTACCGCGTTCAAAACAACAAACAGGCGATTTGGAAGCAGACCGCCATGGGTTGCTTTATATACAATGGTATTAGTGCCGGTCGTTCAGAAAGCAACGGCGAACCAAAGAATGTAAACTTGGCAAGATATCACAAATGGCCCAAAAATGCTGGGATTGACTGCAACGCCCTGTAAAGGATATGTAACTTTTGTTTCACACTAAAGGCCTTGTCAATGATGTTGATCACATCCAGCATGGCGTGCCGACTGCTCTATACAGTATGTGGCTAGCGCTGGTATACTACAACAACAACAACAACAACAACAACAACAACTACTACTACTACTACTACTACTACTACTACTACTACTACTACTACTACTACTACTACTACTACTACTACTACTACTACTACTACTACTACTACTACTGCTACTACTGCTACTACTGCTACTGCTGCTGCTGCTACTACTGCTACTACTACTACTACTACTACTACTACTACTACTACTACTACTACTACTGCTACTACTACTACTACTGCTACTGCTGCTGCTACTACTGCTGCTGCTGCTGCTGCTGCTACTACTACTACTGCCGCTATTAGTATTAATACTACCAATGCCAATACTGCTACTGCTACTAATACCACTACTGCTTCCACTAGTACTGTATTATTAATATCACCATTATTATTGTTCTTATTTAAACTCGCCGATTTCATTCCTTCTATCCAGAGATCGCATCTTCAAGTTTGATATCTGCAAACTGCTACCTCTGCTGTGCTAGGCAAATAAAATGCTGATTACTTTATGCGCAACCACATCCAACGATGGACAACAAAACTATATATAAGACAGCACACAACAGCACGTCTCATTCACACGAGATACGTATAACAAGTACTACTATACTATACATGTACCTCGTTTCTTGTTGCTGCTACTACTACTACTGCGCTATTAGTATTAATACACCAATGCCAATACTGCTACGCTACTACTACTAAATACTACTACTATACGCTACTACTACTACTACTACTACTACTACTACTACTACTGCCGCTATTAGTATTAATACTCCAATGCCAATACTGCTACTGCCCTACTAATACACTCCTGCTTCCACTAGTTACTGTATTATTATATCACCATTATTATTGTTCTTATTTAAACTCGCCGATTTCATTCCTTCTATCCAGAGATCGCATCTTCAAGTTTGATATCTGCAAACTGGACCCCCTGTCTGTTGTAGGCAAATAAAATGCTGATTACTGTGCGCAACACATCCAACGATGGACAACAAAACTAATATAAGACAGCACACAACAGCACGTCTGTGGCATTCACACAGAAGGAAAGAATACGTATAACAGAAGTAGAAACCATAAACGTTGTCTTTATGGAAACTGTGAAGATAGCACTACATGTCCTCGTTTTCTTGTTGGCTTTCTTTTACTGGGTTTTGTATTCACAATTAGTCCCGATTATTTTCATTAGAGGAACCATGGAAGCGTAGTGTCTAGACGCACAACTGTTGGCCCGGCGGATATGTGTTTAAATCCGTGTCGAGGTGTCATTTTTTGCTCCCAGGTGGACCTCGGCTAAAATGGGTCTCGGCAAGTAAAGGCGGTAGGCATGTTACTGGAGCAGATAGGTCTTTACAAATATAGGTCAATCACCATATGCAAAACATTGACTTCTCGTCCTTGACTTGCGGGCGTAAATTATCAGTACCTCACAAGTCGCGGAGGGTTCTCCTGAAGGCGAGGGACACTGGTAATAGGGAAAGCTAATTCACACGCACAACTCAGTCCAGTGATACTATAAGTTGTAGCTCTGTAGGACGCTGCTTGAGTCCAAAGCGAGAGAGCGCAAAAAAATAAAAAGAAACATTAAAAAAAAATGTGGCTGAATACGACTTAAAATGTGGAAAAGTGTCCTTTAATTGCATTAAGATAAAACATTTGTCATTTTCTTGGCCACATTGTAAGACAGGAAGCCTGGAGAAGGTTGTGAAGATGGATGTTTGTTGGAAATAGGAGACGACAGCGTGAGAAAATGTTGAATTACTTAAAAGAGGGAGAAAATGTTGAATAAGCTGATAGAGTGATACAATGTTGAATTAGTTCACAGAAATCAGTGACCGGACTTATTAAGAGCACAGAGGACAAGTGTGCATTGGACCATGGTTGTTTACGCCGTTCGTCATGGCACGTCTCACCGTCAGGAGAACAGTAAACACCTGGCTGTGGAATACAAACCATGATCTAAGAATGACAACTGATTTCATCCAGAAAATAGAAAATAGACGCTGAAGGACTGATAGAAATCACGGAGCTAAGAAGAAGAGCACTGTTTCATGGCCGATGGCTGACAAAGGATGTAAGAGCTATATGGAACCGTCATTTATGTGTCCCATACAAACACTATGCGTAATCAAGCCTTCGCATTTGCAGCGCATGGTGTGATTTTATATTTATCAGGTTTGGTCTAAATATGGCAAGGAAATCTGGCTACTTTAATATATTAACTGTCATGACTGTCTATAGTAAGTTGCGGCATAGGACGGGGGATTGGGGGGTGGGGGAGGGATTAATGCCGCCTGGCTAGTGCAGTCACTGCGAACTGTGTAGGTTGGGATTCTCTTTTTTCCCGACAGAAATAAAAAATCCATCACTTAACCGATGTATCGAAACCGGGTCTCCCGAATGCGTACCCAGCGTTGTAGCCATTCGGCCAGACGCTTCTTCTATTTAAATATATAATTCAGAATGTGTTTTATATAAGGTGGATACATGTTGCCGTTTTGAAAGCGGTACACATTTTCATTGAAGCTATGATCTTATTTGGACATCTACAACATCGTCTGCATCCGAATGAACATCACCACAGATGAATTCCCTCTTTGTCTTTCGGATTTTACTTTCGGTTGTATATCTCTCGGTCTATGAGTTCACACGTCGCGGGAGTGCGCGTTAATCCACGAACCAACCAACTGACCATCTAATTCACCAACCAACCAAACATCCAACTAACTAATCCACCAACTAAACAAACAACAAACTAATCCACCAAACAATTAACCAACCAACAAATCCAAAATACCAAACAACCAACCAATTAATCCATCAACCAAATAACCAACTAACTAATCCACCAAACAAATAACCAACCAACTAATCCACCAACCAAGCAACCAATCAATTAATCCACCAAACAATTAACCAACAAACTAATCCACCAAACAATTAACCAACCAACTAATCCACCAACCAAGCAACCAATCAATTAGTCCACCAAACAATTAACCAACAACCTAATCCACCAAACAATTAACCAACCAACTAATTCACCATCTAAACAACTAACCAATCCACCAACCAAATAAACCAACCAACTAATCCACCAACCAAAAGACCAACCAACTAATCCATCAACCAAAAGACCAACCAACCAATCAAATAATCCACCAACCAAAAAAAAACCAACCAACTAATCCACCAACCAACTTATCCACCAACCAATTTGCCAACCAACTAGTCCATCAACCAAACAACAAACCAACTTATACACCAACAAATAAATCAACCAATCAACGAATTAACCAATCAAACAACCAGCCAACCAATAAATCATCTATCCCATTAACCAATAAACCAACTAACCAACCAAGGAATCCACCAATCAAACAATCTACTAACCAAACAATCAACGAACTAATACACCAACCAAATAAAAAATAACAAACCTGCCTTCAATAAACTGTCAAACATCTGGAAGTCAAAGACACTCAGCAAACACACGAAACTTAAAATCTTCAACTCTTGTATCTTAACGTATGGTTGTGAGAGTTGGAAATCAACGGTAGCTTTAGATAAAAAATTAGACAATTTTGAGAACAAATGTCTTAGAAGACTTCTAAACATCCAGCGGACAGAGTTCAAAACCAATACGCAAATAAGACAAGAGACTAAGCAAGACATTGTATCCAATTTTATAAGAGAACGCCGTAGGAACTACAGCGGCCATGTACTCAGAATGGACAAGAAAAGACTCCCCAACCAAGCCCTCTTATGGTCACCAGTAGGGAAAAGAAAACGGGGGAAGACCAAGAGAGACCCTGCGTAGAACCATCATCAGAGAAGGCTCATTCAACGGCCAAGTAAACATCCAAGATCTACAACAGGTAGCAGCGAACCGCCAGACATGGAGAGCCATGACTTCTGCCCTATGCGCCGCCTTAGGCTCAAGAGGAAAGACTAACTAATTATGGACGTAGTGATATGGTGAACTAATATGTCGTGTGCCGGCTCCCCGGTCCAGGGTTACACGACTTTCTCCGTAATCCCGTATACTCTAGTGAGTAACGTGACTTGCACGAGAATCGGTAGCGGTTCTCTCCGTGTCGGTAACTTAGGGGTATGTGAGCCGGTCGCTCAGAAAGCAATGGCAAACTACTGAGCGCAATCTTGCCAAGAAATCAACAATCAGCTGAAAGATGCCGATGTTGACAGCGATGTCCTGTAAAGGATATGCGAACAAAAAAAATATGTTGTGTGAGGAGACTAGAGATGTCTACACCGATATGTCGTATGAGGGACTAGGGATGTCTATACTAGAGGTGTCTACACTGATGTGTCGTGTAAGACAACCATAGATGTCTGTTCCAGTATGTCATGTAAGAGGACTAGATATGTCTACACCGATATGTCGTGTCAGGCGACTAGAAATGTCTGCACTAGAGATGCATACACCGCCATGTCGTGTGAACAGACTAGAAATGTCTATACCGATATGTCGTGTGAGGCGACTAGAGATGTCTACACCGATAAGTCATGTGAGAGAATTAGAGATGGCTACGCTCACATGTAACGTGTGAGGGCTTAGAGATGTTTACACCGACATGTCGTGTGAAGAGACTAGAGATGTCTATCCTAGAGATGTCTACACCGATATGTCATGTGAGGCGACTAGAGATATCTACAACGATATGTCGTATGAGGGAACTAGCGATGTCTACAACGATATGTCGTATGAGGGAACTAGAGATGTATACACTGATATGTCATGTGAGGCGACTAGATATATCTACAACGATATGTCGTATGAGGGAACTAGCGATGTCTACAACGATATGTCGAGTGAGGGAACTAGCGATGTCTACAACGATATGTCGTATGAGGGACCTAGAGATGTCTACACCGATATGTCATGTGAGGCGACTAGAGATATCTACAACGATATGTCGTATGAGGGAACTAGCGATGTCTACAACGATATGTCGTATGAGGGAACTAGAGATGTATACACCGATATGTCGTGTGAGGCGACTAGAGATGTCTATACTAGAGATGTCTACACTGATATACCGTATTAGGCGACAAGAGATGTCTATACTAGAGATGTCTACACCGATATGTCATTGAGGCGACTAGAGATGTCTACATTGATGTGCCGTGTGCGTTGACTGCAAATTCTTATCCAGATACGGCGTATAATGGAACTAGAAATGTCTACACCGATGATATGCCATGTTGAGGGAACTAGAAATGTCTACACCGATGATATGCCATGTTGAGGGAATTAGAAATGTCTACACCGATGATATGCCATGTTGAGGGAACTAGAGATGTCTACACTGATGATATGCCATGTTGAGGGAACTAGATATGTCTACACCGATGATATGCCATGGTGAGGGAACTAGATATGTCTACACCGATGATATGCCATGTTGAGGGAATTAGAAATGTCTACACCGATGATATGCCATGTTGAGGGAACTAGAGATGTCTACACCGATGATATGCCATGTTGAGGGAACTAGATATGTCTACACCGATGATATGCCATGTTGAGGGAACTAGAGATGTCTACACCGATGATATGCCATGTTGAGGGAACTAGAGTATGTCTACACCGATGATATGCCATGTTGAGGGAACTAGATATGTCTACACACCGATGATATGCCATGTTGAGGAACTAGATATGTCTACACCGATGATAATGCCATGGTTGAGGAACCTAAGATATAGTCTACACCGATGATATGCCATGGTTGAGGGAACTAGGTATATGTCTACACCGATGATATGCAATGTGAGGGAACTATATAGGTCTACAACCGATGATATGCCATGTTGAGGGAACTAGATATGTCTACACCGATGACATGCCATGTTGAGGGAACTAGATATGTCTACACCGATATGTTTCCACAGCCCTTAACGGAAGTAAATAACAGTAACTCACTGTAACCTGCCAAATATTTCGCAAGAGGCAACCAAGAAGGGTTAGGCTGAAAGTGTGTCTTTCGCAATATGTTTAAAAACTGTAGTTGCAACAAGCGTCCAATCGTGAACAAGACCAATGAAAGGATGGGATGGTTTGGATAGAGTGGATTGAAGGCCTTCTGCCCCAATGTAGGATGAAGGACGAAAGAAGAAGAATATTCCGATGTGGTTTTTTCATATTTATTTCTTGTTTCAGGTTTATTGCAGATAATATTCGGACGAGTATATGTGAGATATGGTGCTCTGTAGTATTTATGTATTAATTTCTGGTTTATCTCTTCATGTATATGGAGGAAGCCTAAAGAACATGATCACTATTAAATGAATAATGGTCTATCCGAGAAGTTCACTGACCAGAGCGGGCTGGGGTGCTTTGATTATCCCACATTTCAGAATTCTTGTCGATGTGGTCTTAAGCTCTACGTTACGCGTATCTTTGCAAAGAAATTATGTTTACATAACACCATCAAATTAACGTAAAGTAATCATGTGTCAAACAATATGCCAGCCTAAAAATGCATTCAACAACTTGAAAATGTCTTACTACTAGTTTTGTTATTGTGCTCGCTCAGTTTTGAACTCAAGCGTAGTCCATACACACTACTTCCAGTAGTGCTGGATTGAAATTTGTATGTGGGTCAGATCTCCCTATTACATTATCCCTCGCTATCAGGCGAACCCACTCCCACTTCAGAGGTACTTGTAATTTTCGTCCCCAAGTCAAGGACTGCAGGTTAACATTTTAGTCCAGCTGTCCCGTGTAGGGGTTGAACCGCTTACCTCGGCATCAGCAAACCGGAAAACTTAAAATGACTAAAACAATGTATTCCATTAGTGAATTTAAACACAGAAGACACACACAATATGTTGCACGACATCTTGCCTGGCAAATTTCGCTGCATCTCGTCAGATGCATACTGCAGAGTTATATATCAAAACAAGTGAATAAAAGGATAATACTTTAGCTGAAACAAGTAAACAGAGCTTTGTTTCGTGGAGCTGCTCATTTACAAATATATCCGGAGGATCAGCATGGCCGAATGGATACAAGCTCCCGTTCTTAAACATTCAGTGTGCTGATTCCAAGGTAGCGGGTTCAACCCCTAGCAAGGTCAGCTGGACTAAAATGTTGACTTTTCGTCCTTGACTAGTAGACGTAAATTACAAGCACCTCTGAAGTCAGAGGTGGTTCGCCTGATGGCCAGGGACACTGGTAATAGATGAACCCACATGCAAAAATCAGTCCAGTGTACTAAACATAATATCACGTGTGTGGACTACGCTTGAGTTCAAAGCTGGCGAACAACAAGACACTAACAATCTATCCAACCTCACTGGTCATTCCTCATAATACCCCCACCCCTCCTTTCTTCCCGATGTTTGTTTCTGATGATGAACTCCTGGACAATCGCTGTCATCTTTGTTATATAGTCGGCGTGGTGGCGAAGGGGTTACGGGCGCAATTCGTAATTCTACACATCGAGTTCGACACACAGCTGTGAGCAATTTGGCAGCAAACCGCCTTGCGTTGGGTGTTCATACAGTCGCATGAGAAAAAATCATCGGTCGTTCAGAAATCAACGGCAAACTCCACCCATCATGTGCCATGCCGGAAAGCATGGGCGGATATGACTCGCCATTTCACTCGATCACCAGAGTCGTGGATTAGCTCAGTGTTCCTGTCTCGACCGTGCCACGTGGCCAAGCCATCCAGGTATTTACTTCTCGGTCTTCCTCTTGGTCTGTTCCCTTCGATCTTGCCAGTTTGTCACCAAGTTCTCCAATTCATTTCTTCTCATAACATGTCCAAAAAATTTTGACTGTCTACGTCTAATTTCTCTAATCAATTTACGATTTTCATTTGTTTCCTGTAGTACTTGGTCATTTGTTTTTTCTGTCTGTCCATGGAATTCTTTGCATTCTCCTCAGAAACCACATTTCTACAGCCATCAGATGTTTTTCAGCTTGACTGCTCATTGTCCAAGTTTCACATCCATACAAAAGTACAGGCTCTATGTAGCACCTCAACACTCTTTTTCTCGTTTCAATTGACATCTTTTTATTGGTCAGTATGTTTTTCATCTTGCTAAAGGCTACTTTCGCCATGGCGATTCTTGTTCTTATCTCTTCAAGGCATCTTCCATCAGATGTAATGACTGCTCCGAGATAATTGTATCGATTCACTTGAAAAAATATTGCCCATTTACTTGTATTTTTTTTTGTGTGTGCATATCCTTTACATGACATCGCTGTCAACACCAGCATCAGCTGTATGTTGATTTCTTGGCAAGGTTACTCTCAGTAGTTTGCAATTGCTTTCTGAGCGACCGGCTCACATACCCCGTAAGTTACCGATGCGATTCGAACCACTGCTGATTCTCACCGTCATCACATTACCTACAAGAGTATACGAGATTATGGAGAAAAGTCATAACCTCTAAGCCCCGAAGACGGCACTTGTATATTACATGGTGCTATTTCTTTCTTCTTAGTGACGACTATAATGTGTTTTCCTTTTACAGTATAATTCTAATCTCAGTTGTTCACTGTGTGCAACAACCGCATCTACTAATTGTTGCAGATCCTGCTCATTGTCTGCAATCAATATTGTATCACCTGCATATCTAATGTTATTGATGTTCTCCAATGCTGCTTCCATTTATATCTTCTACTCAACGTACATTTGCCAAGAAATCACAAACAGACAAAAATTTCTGGGGTTGATTGCGAAGTTCTGTAAAGTATATGCATCTAACTTCGTGTAATGATATGACTGACAGAACAAACACTGCACCTTTGCTGTCTGTCCGAGACATTCCCGAGTTCCTGTGCTCATGTCAGCTTGTTGAAAACAAAAGAAAGGCAACATGTTAGAACCACTGGGACTGACTGACTGACTGACTGACTGACTGACTGACTGAAGCCTTGCCGTCTTGACAGACGATAGCTTGTTAATTGTGCTTCAAAAAGGCATCATGCCTCTCCATAGCTGTCAGAATCTCCAATAAGGGTTTAGAGAGTTAATAAGAGTTAAGACAAGTCTAGTAGGGAGACACCAGACAGGAGAGACACCAGCGCTATAAATAGCTTCACAAGGGGACACATTTGTGTCAACCAAGGGAGCACTAAGGACATTTGAGCGAGGGCTTCCCCAAGCCATTGGGAAGCTTGGCCTTACGAGTAACCGTGGAGTACCCGGTTACTCAAGTTCACGAGCCAGCGTGCTCGGGACTCTATGCACGCAAGACTCGCTAATGCACGGAGGAGACAGCGTCCGTGCTTGACCACGCAATGTGTAGCGTGTGACAGACCAGACCGGAGACGATTAGAGAGTAGACGTGTTCTTGACAAATGCTATAAGTTTCTAGGCAATAGTTAAATATTAGGCTTTAGATTTAGATTGTGATTACTAGTATCATTTCTCACCACTTCATTACATCCATGTTGTTTAATGTCAATGAAGCATACCGCACGCAGAGCTTATAAATTGCCAGCTCTAAATAAATTGCATTCCTTTTGCAAATGACACGAGTTGTTATTTCGTGCGGTGCAAAAGTAGGGGAGTCCTGAAAGACCTGTCGCAAGCAAGTTGCTGACAATAGCACAAAGCTGGGTTGAATTGCAGAGACCATGTGTTGCAGCATGATCCCTCTCTCGGCCTGTCTAGTTTACTCCAGAGGAAAGGCAACACTAATACAGTTGGAACAAGACACGCTGTAAAAGCTGCCAGATCAGCACTGTCCCCTTGAAGGAACTTCGATTCTTGATCAGCTGCGGACCAAGATTGGGAAATTTACTGAGGTCAAGAAGACAGTAAACACATCTCCAGACATAGAATATTGAACGCTAACATTAAATAAGTATTGTTGTCTGGAATAGAAACACGGAAAACATCATCGTCTTCTACTTTTGCCGTTAAGCATGGTGGGGAGAAATAGCTGACGTTCCAATGATTGACAGTGGATAGTGTCATTCCGTGTGATTATACAATGTCTTTTAATTTCGTCCTTCACTTTTCTTCACGGGTGTCCTCTTGCTCCCGTAGCGCCAACGCTTGTAACTGATGATACTGCATTCTAACGTGATAGCAGAAGCATTTGATCCTCTGCCTGTCAATGTATCTGGCATAAGTTGTTGATCCTACTGCGTGTCTGATAATATCGTTTATTATTCGGTCTCGGGTAGTTAGTTGGCAGCTCTTCTCAGGAATCATAGCTCGCAGGTATGGATTTTGCGTAAATGTGATTTGTAGTGTCTAATTTTGAATTAATAGGATAGGGTTGTATGAAAACGCTATTTATTATATATCATTTTGAGGACATAGGTATATTTAGATGTTTCAGTATTAATGATAGTTGGTAGCTCGTATATACGAGCACTTTCTATAGCGTGGAAAGCGGCTGAAATAATTACTAATAAACTACAAACATTGATAAATCGGTGACTGTGTGGAATAGACGGGCTGAAATGCTATAGCAGAATCACTAATACCGAGTTTAGGGAGAAAAACAAATTCCAGCGAATCTGGGATTGGTAGGAGGGGAGGGTATAATAAAAAGACACTGGCACCGGACAGGGAATACACTGTGAAAACTTTATAATGGCATAACTAGTGGAACCCACAGAGGAAAGGAAATAGTTGGAGATCTAAAATAAAAAAAAAATATGGAGAAGAGAATTATAAACATAGGTGAATAATATATGCAGTACATGGAGACCGGCTCCGTTACGGACGCAGTGTTTTTTAATGAAATGGTATGGGTGCCGGTCGTTCAGAAAACAATGGCAGACTTCTGGATATAAACTTGCCCAGGAATCACGAACAGCTAAAAATTGCTGAGGTTGACTGCTACGTCCGTAAAGTATATGCAACTAACATTTTTTTAAACATGGAGAGAGCTGGGGGAGTTATAAAAGGATAGGACGTTTTAGTGTGAGTTTGACGAGGTCTCAAGTTTCAATGGGAGTAAATAGACAGACTACTATCTCCAGTTGTTTTTGTCCTGATTGTGGGCAGACTGTAACAATTTTAGTACAAGGACAGCCATGCTTTATTATAAACTTTCATTAAATAATACGAATTTACACGACATTGAAGAGATAAGAGAAATCTAATTTTACACGCAGCAATTATTCAAAAATATTTGATAAGCTCAACTTCCAAATCGTTGATCCCAAACAGTTGTGCCTGGGCCTCAGATTCCCATTTAAGACGTGCAACACGCAGTATTTGATTCGTGAAGTCTACCGTGAGCAACTAGGGTTAGAATTACACTGTCAGAAATGATAGATTACACGGGTCTCAAAGAGGAAAGCAATTCTACGATGTAACGTCCAAGTAAATAGGAAAATGTTTAAACAAATGAATCCATGCAATCATCTCGGAACATTCATAACATCTGATGGAATATGCGTTGTAGACAGAGATTAGAATAAGAGACGTCATTGCAAAGGTTGCTCTTGCAAGATGGAAAGCATACTCACCAATAAAAAGCTACACGCTATGAGAAAAAGAGTGTTGCAGTGCTGTATAGAACCTGTATTGTTTTATATTCGTAAAACACTGAAAATAAGCAGACAAGCTGAAAAAAATATCTGATGGCGGTGAAAATGTATTTTCTGAGGAAACAACTAAAAAGTATACTGAAAGGACAAGAACATGAAGAGAAATCACTACACAAAAAAAAAAAAAAAAAACACACACACACACACACGCATGAAAGCCCTACAAGAAACAAATGAAAACCCTTTAAGAAACAAATGAAAACCCTTTAAGAAACAAATGAAAGCCCCACAAGAAACAAATTAGACAGATTTAATCGGGACTAAAGTGGGGATCATAGTAGCACAAGTTAAATAGTTTGGTCATGTAACTAGATTACTAACTAACAGTATACCACAACAGGCAATGATGTACAGACTAAATCGAAGCAAAAGACGAGGCCAGCCACGTAAACGATGGACAGAGGGAATAGCAGAGTCCATTGGAATCTCGACCGAACGAACGAACGAACGAACGAAACTCTTTATTTTCAAAGGGTTTAGAATTAGGCACGCAGGCCCGTCTGAATCTCGGTACATGAAGCCCAGCAATCTCTCTTTGTTTATCCTTCACCTCGACAACCCAAGGTATAAGAGGAAGCAGATGAGATGAATTAGTCGACACAGCTGATGAAGCAGGTTAGACGAGGTCGAATTTGGAATTTTTGTTTTTGAAATGGAATCGGAATCGGAATTGAATTAGTCGATGAATTAGTTAATAATTTTATTTGGAGCGCTGTGAGAAGTTATACACTTGAAAACCCAGCAACAATTGATAAGATGGATGAGGAAAGATCAAGGGTAAGGCAACGAGTTGAATGCCTGGATGGCTTGACTGTATGACACAGTCGCTACAAGAACACTGACCTGAGAGGAAAGATCAAGGGTAAGGCAAGGAGTTGAATGCCTGGATGGCTTGACTGTATGACACAATCGCTACAAGAACACTGACCTGAGAGGAAAGATCAAGGGTAAGGCAAGGAGTTGAATGCCTGGATGGCTTGACTGTATGACACAATGGCTACAAGAACACTGACCTGAGAGGAAAGATCAAGGGTAAGGCAAGGAGTTGAATGCCTGGATGGCTTGACTGTATGACACAATCGCTACAAGAACACTGACCTGAGAGGAAAGATCAAGGGTAAGGCAAGGAGTTGAATGCCTGGATGGCTTGACTGTATGACACAATCGCTACAAGAACACTGACCTGAGAAGAAAGATCAAGGGTAAGGCAAGGAGTTGAATGCCTGGATGGCTTGACTGTATGACACAATGGCTACAAGAACACTGACCTGAGAGGAAAGATCAAGGGTAAGGCAAGGAGTTGAATGCCTGGATGGCTTGACTGTATGACACAATCGCTACAAGAACACTGACCTGAGAGGAAAGATCAAGGGTAAGGCAAGGAGTTGAATGCCTGGATGGCTTGACTGTATGACACAATCGCTACAAGAACACTGACCTGAGAGGAAAGATCAAGGGTAAGGCAAGGAGTTGAATGCCTGGATGGCTTGACTGTATGACACAATGGCTACAAGAACACTGACCTGAGAGGAAAGATCAAGGGTAAGGCAAGGAGTTGAATGCCTGGATGGCTTGACTGTATGACACAATCGCTACAAGAACACTGACCTGAGAGGAAAGATCAAGGGTAAGGCAAGGAGTTGAATGCCTGGATGGCTTGACTGTATGACACAATCGCTACAAGAACACTGACCTGAGAGGAAAGATCAAGGGTAAGGCAAGGAGTTGAATGCCTGGATAGCTTGACTGTATGACACAATGGCTACAAGAACACTGACCTGAGAGGAAAGATCAAGGGTAAGGCAAGGAGTTGAATGCCTGGATGGCTTGACTGTATGACACAATCGCTACAAGAACACTGACCTGAACACAGACATACAGATGGTGAAACATGCCCGCCCACGCTTATCGGCATAACAGATGATGATGATGGGACGTCGCCAGAAACCTGCCGTCAGAATATACAAGGCTATAGAGTGCAACAAAACAGGTAGAGATCAACATTTCCTCTTTGTTCGTCTTCTACAGCTGCTGACACAACCGCTTCCTCTCTCTCTCTCTCTCTCTCTCTCTCTCTCTCTCTCTCTCTCTCTCTCTCTCTCTCTCTCTCTCTTCTTCTTCTTCTTCTTCTTCTTCTTCTGTATTAACGCTTGGGAATCACTGTTATGTCATTGCATGAGGTACGACAGTATTATCTCCCCCTACCTACGACAGGCGTGCATTTTAACCCTGACAGACACCTCTATACAGCAGCCATGTCTGTGACCGGAGCCTTGTTTCTGACCCTGCTGTGTTCTGCGTGCAACTGCCAGTGGATGACCGAATACGATGAACACTTTAAGATAGATTGTCCAGATCAACAGGTTATCAAAGCTCTGGAAAGTCAGCATGACAACGACCACAAGGACCGCGTGTGGAACATGATCTGTGCTCCCCCGCCAAACGAGATCAGAATTGGAGTCTGCGAATGGAGTGGTTAGGATGCTTCTTTGACATTTACTTTGTTGAGGATTATGGTTATAGATACTTCGGAAAACTGTGCGTATTCAAGTGTATAGGTACTTTTGTAACAGATGATGAAAGATGTATTAATGATGTTGTAGATTAGTCCCATCAAAAGCAGCATTTCACAAGATGAAGAATATTCTGTTCCTATATATCTTTGTCAATAGAGCTGGGGAGGAGAGTTCTTAAGAATCATATCGAGTCAGTCCTGATATACTGTAGTGAATCATGGACAATAAGCAGGTTAGTGACGAATTACGTAAAAGCAGCAGAAGTGTGATTTTATAGAAGATTTATGTAAAAGCAGCAGAGATGTTGTTTTATAGAATAATTATGTAAAAGCAGCAGAGATGTTGTTTTATAGAATAATTATGTAAAAGCAGCAGAGATGTGGTTTTATGGAAGAGTTATGTGAAAGCAGCAGATATGGAGTCTTATAGAAGAATGATGAGAACACCACGGGAAGATACACATGTAACGAAGTTAACTTGACAGAATTTAACTCACAAAGAGAACCGGTTACCCGCATTGTAAAAAGGCAATGCACATTCCATAGCACACCATAAACAGAGGAGAGCTAGAGTACGTCCTGACAAGGGGAATAGTTGGAGGGGACGAGAGGCATAGGAAATCAATACAGAAGTTTGGTAACATGGTATGGGGGAACACGTGTATCACACATCCTTGGCACTACACAAGACAGAAGGCTGTGGACAAATATAATGGCGAACACCAGACGGCGTGAAGTCGTTAGTCGTTAGTCACGGTTCTAACTCCACAGCAAAGGGTCACCGCATAATGCTCAGTTCCAGTGTCAGTGAATATCACACAAGATACTCCTCATTGTCCTCATTGAAATGTGGAACAGACAGCCGTCCCGACAAACCAACAGCACACACGGGCATGGAGTGTAAGAAGGCATGCTACTAAACTGATTACAGAGGAAACTGGAGCACCTATAGACGTTTCCGGAGTGCAACGATGAAAACCAGCAGTGAAATAAACTGAGCTGACCTGAGCAGCAACCTATGCTAGAGTCAGTCACTACAGGACTCATTGGGCTTATGATGGTTGACCCATATTTTCATAGACCAGTCCGCACTCGATGACTGATGTAGTCACTATCACAGTCTACCTGTGTCTTCCCAAGACATTTCGTGGTACCCAATTGAGGCTGGGTCGACCAGAGACCAGGTCACATTTAAACATCCGATGGGGACCGAACCCGTGGCTACCATAGCAGAAGGCGACAAGTCCACAGGTACTCAAACCCTCCCTCCCCCCCCCCCCCCCCCCCCCCCCCCCCAACATGCAACAGTGTCAAACTGCTAATAGTACCATTTTATGTGTTAGTTGACGAGGTTCCTCGGTCTCCCGATGTGCCTATCGTGTCTGGCCGTGTCAATTCTTTCTCCCAATTTTCTCATTCTGGACAATGATGTGGATTCACTGGCGTCAAAGTTCTCAGTTCTCTGCATCTCTCAAAGGACTTATCTCATTCTGGACAATGATGTGGATTCACTGGGGTCAAAGTTCTCATTTCTCTGCATCTCTCAAAGGACTTCTCTCATTCTGGACAATGATGTGGATTCACTGGCGTCAAAGTTCTCAGTTCTATTCATCTCTCAAAGGACTTCTCTCATTCTTCTTTATCTTTATCACCATTCTTCTTCAGTGTTTAGTTCGTATTTATTCGTATTATTCGTATTTCCTTCCAGTACATTTTTAACTGATTAATTGCCATGGGATGATATATCGTTTATTCAAATTTCTGGCAACATGGTCTAATATATCAAACAATAGTTAAAATATCAATACAGTAGTTTTCCCTTTACGGCTCCCTTTAATTTAATATATAATACAACATGTCTGCTACCATATTAACAACATTTAAGCCATAACTGGGACAAACCCACCTTCCCGTATTCCATCGTCCGTCTTAGTTTGGTCGTAAACCCTACTTTTTGTTTGACACAGAATCTGTCAACACTCTTCTGTACATGCAAATCATCATCATCATGTGCCCAGTCATCTGAAGCAGGCATTGACGTATCTCCACAGATCTCGGTTCTTGGTGTTCTAGATCAGTTTACCTGATGACATCCCTCCATACAGCAGTCTCAGTTTAACCAGCAGCATGCATCTCTGTCTGTTCCTGCCTCTTCTACCGCTGGAGACATACTGAAAATTTATGTTGACGCCCATTCATTGTTACAATGATACCAAATATCATCATGACAATATGCGGATTTGCATTCACTATTACAATGATAGCAAAGATTAGCATGACAATATGTGTACTTCCATTCACTATTACAATGATACCAAAGATTATCATGATAATATGTGTATTTCCATTCACTATTACAATGATACCAAAGGTAGTCATGCCAACACGTTTACTTCCATTACAGGGTACATCAACGATTATGACGAGGTCATAGAGTATCAGTGTGCAGAAGAGAGAGTCATCTCCGGGATGGAGGGCATCCACGACAACTCCCATGAGGACAGGAAATTTAGCTTCAAGTGTTGTGTCCCTGAAGGTAAACACATATGTTAGCTAGTGCTGAACACAGTGATGCCAGGAGGGGCGGCCATGGAGGTAGACAAATACATTAGTTTGTGTTTAATACACACTAACAGGGGCAGAGAAATCACTTTACACATTGTTTCAGATAGTCAGTCCCTGGAGGTAAACACGTAGACTGGTGTATTAAACACGGTATATTTTACAATGTTTAACTTGCGTATACTAGGAAAAGCAGAAAATCATTGTACACATTGTTTCACATATTGTGTCTATGAAGGTAACGAAGACTAGTTTTCAATGCTTAACATCTGAAAATAGGATGGGCAGGAAAACATATTACACACATATTTGTGGATGTCCCTGAATTTAAACGATCGGTAGTGTGCATGAACGCACGCAACGGCTAATGGACGAGTCTTGAAAAAGGAGAGTCTGACATATGAGACTACGACCTCCCGCATGAGAATGGAGGTGGAAGCAGTAACAGCGCATTCCGTTGGTTAGAGGAGACTACTTCAACACACATTGTATTCATTACGGGTTCAAGGAGTATGCTTAGTAAGGTGGAGAAAGGAATGTATCATATGGAATGGCTATTGTCGCATCAGAGGTCACAGATTTTGAGAATTGTACGGATATTTTGCCCTGTCCATGCAGGAGTGCGGGAGGGGGGGGGGGAATGAACAGGCTGTTAGGCTGACAGGGAATGCACCTGTTGGTGGTAGATTGGCTATGGACAAGGGGGAGGTGGTCATGCGTTTATGGGACCAGGCGGAGAAGGCGAGGGAACAGACTGAGAACCCATATGTGGATAGAATGAGATTGCGGGGAATCGGTAGGGATTCTGTAAGAATCTCAAAGGGAAGACGAGGATAATTTTCAATCAGATAGCGGTGGGAACGATTAGTAGGATGACTCTTCGCTGGCTGTTGAATTAGGGGACGGAGCACATTTGGGAGTGTCCTGAGTGCAGTGATATCGGTTCTTAACTCAACTCAACTCAACTCAACTCTACTCAGCGCACGGAAGAGTGTATTAAACAATGTATAGCTTTCAATTATTAGACCCAATTATTGTCACTTCCCGTCAAGTTAGTTAATTTATCTTGCAGCTGATTTTACGTATGTGGGACAGGATGGCGATGTCCTTAGCGAAATCCGGATCATCAAGCTTTTCTGTCAGAACCTAGTGAATTACATTTCTGGCGATATTTATTGTTGTCTTTACGAACTAGTCAATATTCATTCATTCATTCATTCATTCATTCATTCATTTATTCATTCATTCATTCATTCACGCATTCATTTAGTAGCTTGTCCATTGCAGTACCTCGCTTCCATGATAACCTTCCGGAAAACTTCTCGGTCATAAGCAAGATGTCCCGCGCCAGATAAACCCATCTGAAGATCATTTGCTTCATCCTGCGCCCATCTTCTCATTGGCCTTCCTCTTCTTCTCTTCCGGACATATACCCCTTCATTATTGTCCTCTTCAAACCTTCTTGGCGCTTCAAGTGAGCAAAATATTCTGTTCTCTTTAGTTGTTGAGATTAGCAACACTGTCTTGTGCATACTTTCAGATGCAGTGGCGCACTCTTGTGCTGACACCCCTTACGTGAATCATTATGCCCAGATGTTCAACTACCGAGTGCCTGATGGCTACATTCTCAAAGGAGTTAACAGTGACAATGACAACAACTTCGAGTAAGTAGGCCTGTCATGATACCAGTAGGCTAATCATGATACCAGTAGGCTAGTCATGATACCAGTAGGCTAGTCATGATAGCATAAGGCTAGTCGTGGTACAATAGGTTAGTCATGATACCAGTAGGCTAGTCATGATACCAGTAGGCTAGTCATGATACCAGCAGACCAGTCATGACACCAGTAGACTATTCACTATACCAGTAGACCATTCATGATACTAGTAGACCAGTCATAATATCACTAGACCAGTCATGGTATCATTAGGCTAGTCATGGTACAATATTTTAGTCATGATACCAGTAGGTTAGTCATGATACCAATTGGCTAGTCATGATATCATTCGATTATTCATGGTACAATAGGCTAGTCATGACACCAGTAGGCTTGTCATGATACCAGTCGGCTTTTTTTGATATCATTAGGCTAATCATGGTACAACAGGCTAGTCATGATACCAGTAGGCCAGGCAAGATATCATTAGGCTAGTCATGGTACAATAGGCTAGTCATGATACCAGTAGGCTTTTCATGATACCAGTAGGCTAGTCATGATATCATTAGGCTAGTCATGATATAATTAGGCTAGTCATGATACAATAGGCTAGTCATGTTACCAGTAGGCTAGTCATGATACCAGTGGGCTAGTCATGGCATATTAGGCTAGTCATGATACCAGTAAGCTAGTCATGATATCGTTAGTATAATCATGGTACAATAGGCTATTCATGGTACCAGTATGCTAGTCATGATACCAGTATGCTAGTATGATACCAGTAGGCTAGTCATGATACCAGTAGGCTAGTCATGATACCCGCATCTTAGTGATGATATCATTAGGCTAGTCATGGTACAATATGCTAGTCATGATACCAGTAGATCAGTGAGGCTACCAGTAGACCAGTCATGATACCAGTAGGCCAGTCATGGTACAATAGGTTAGTCATGATACCAGTACATCAGTGAGGCTACCAGTAAGTCAGTCATGATATCAGTAGGCCAGTCATGGTACAATAGGTTAGTCACGATACCAGTAGATCAGTGAGGCTACCAGTAGGCCAGTCATCATACCAGTAGGCCAGTCATGATTCAATAGGTTAGTCATGATACCAGTAGATCAGTGAGGCTATCAGTAGACCAGTCATGACACCAGTAGACCAGACATGATACCAGTAGACCAATGATGCTACCAGTAGACCAGTCATGATACCAGTAGGCCAATCATGGTACAGTAGGTGAGTCATGATACCAGTAGACCAGTCATGATACCAGTAGGCCAGGCAAGATACCAGTAGGCTAGTCATGATATCATTAGGCTAGTCATGGTACAATAGGCTAGTCATGATACCAGTAGGCTTTTCATGATACCAGTAGGCTAGTCATGATATCATTAGGATAGTCATGATATCAGTAGGCTATTCATGATACCAGTAAGCTAGTCATGATATAATTAGGCTAGTCATGATACAATAGGCTAGTCATGATACCCGTAGGCTAGTCATGATACCAGTGGGCTAGTCATGGCATATTAGGCTAGTCATGGCATATTAGGCTAGTCATGATACCAGTAAGCCAGTCATGATATCGTTAGTATAATCATGGTACAATAGGCTATTCATGGTACCAGTATGCTAGTCATGATACCAGTATGCTAGTATGATACCAGTAGGCTAGTCATGATACCAGTAGGCTAGTCATGATACCCGCATCTTAGTGATGATATCATTAGGCTAGTCATGGTACAAAATGCTAGTCATGATACCAGTAGATCAGTGAGGCTACCAGTAGACCAGTCATGATACCAGTAGGCCAGTCATGGTACAATAGGTTAGTCATGATACCAGTGGATCAGTGAGGCTACCAGTAGGCCAGTCATGATACCAGTAGGCCAGTCATGGTACAATAGGTTAGCCATGATACCAGTACATCAGTGAGGCTACCAGTAAGTCAGTCACGATATCAGTAGGCCAGTCATGGTACAATAAGTTAGTCACGATACCAGTAGATCAGTGAGGCTACCAGTAGGCCAGTCATGATACCAGTAGGCCAGTCATGATTCAATAGGTTAGTCATGATACCAGTAGATCAGTGAGGCTACCAGTAGACCAGTCATGACACCAGTAGACCAGACATGATACCAGTAGACCAATGATGCTACCAGTAGATCAGTCATGATACCAGTAGGCCAATCATGGTACAGTAGGTTAGTCATGATACCAGTAGACCAGTCATGATACCAGTAGGCCAGTCATGATACCAGTAGGCCAGTCATGATACCAATAGGCCAATGATGATACCAGTAGGCCAGTCATGATACCAGTAGACCAGTCATGATACCAGTAGACCAGTCATGATACCAGTAGGCCAGTCATGATACAAGTATACCAGTCATGATACCAGTAGACCAGTCATGCTACCTGTAGACCAGTCATGATACCAGTAGGCCAGTCATGATACCAGTAGACCAGCCATGATACCAGTAGGCAAGTCATGATACCAGTAGACCAGTCGTGATACCAGTAGACCAGTCATGCTACCAGTAGACCAGTCATGATACCAGTAGACCAATCATGATACCAGTAGACCAGTCATGATACCAGTAGACCAGTCATGATACCAGTAGACCAGTCATGATACCAGTAGACCAATGATGCTACCAGTAGACCAGTCATGATACCAGTAGACCAGTCATGATACCAGTAGGCCAGCCATGATACCAGTAGACCAATGATGCTACCAGTAGACCAGTCATGATACAAGTAGACCAGTCATGATACCAGTAGACCAGTCATGCTACCAGTAGACCAGTCATGATACCAGTAGACCAATCATGATACCAGTAGACCAGTAATGACACCAGTAGACCAATGATGCTACCACTAGACCAGTCATGATACCAGTAGTCCTGTCATGATACCAGTAGGCCAGTCATGATACCAGTAGACCAATGATGCTACCAGTAGACCAGACATGATACCAGTAGGCCAGTCACGATACCAGTAGGCCAGTCATGATACAATAGGTTAGTAATGACCAGTGATGCTACCAGTAGACTAGTCATGATACCAGTAGACCAGTCATAATACCAATAGACCAGTCATGATACCAGTAGGCCAGTCATGATACCAGTAGACCAGTCATGATACAAGTAGACCAGTCATGATACCAGCAGACCAGTCATGCTACCAGTAGACAAGTCATGATACCAGTAGCCCAATCATGATACCAGTAGACCAGTAATGATACCAGTAGACCAATGATGCTACCAGTAGACCAGTCATGATACCAGTAGACTAGTCATGATACCAGTAGGCCATCCATGATACCAGTAGACCAATGATGCTACCAGTAGACCAGTCATGATACCAGTAGACCAGTCATGATACAATAGGTTAGTTATGACCAGTGATGCTACCAGTAGGCCAATCATGATACCAGTAGACCAGTCATGATACCAGTAGACCAGTCATGATACCAGTAGGCCAGTCATGATACCAGTAGGCCAGTCATGATACCAGTAGACCAGTCATGATACCAGTAGACCAGTCATGATACCAGTAGGCCAGTCATGATACCAGTAGGCCAGTCATGATACCAGTAGGCCAGTCATGATACAATAGGTTAGTCATAACCAGTGATGCTACCAGTAGGCCAGTCATGATACCAGTCGACAAATGATGCTACCAGTAGCCCATTCATGATACCAGTAGACTAGTCGTGATACCAGTAAACCAATGATGCTACCAGTAGAACAGTCATGATACCAGTAAGCCAGTCATGACACCAGTAGGCCAGTCATGATACCAGTAGACCTCTCATGCTACGAGTAGACCAGTCAATATACCAGTAGGCCAATCATGGTACAGTAGGTTAGTCCTGATACCTGTAGGCCAGTCATGATACCAGTAGGCCAGTCATGGTGCAATAGGTTAGCCATGATACCAATAGTCGGTCATGTTTCATTCATTATGGGGTTTGTGTGGGAAGTGTTAGAATGATCTATCTGTTTCTCCATCTGTTATCTATTGGGGCCGACTATGTGGCGATGGGCTTATGAACGCAAATTGTATTCCGCCGGTCGTTCAGAAAGCAATGGTAAACTACTGAACGTAAACTTGCCAAGAAATCACAAACAGCGAAAGAATTCTGGGGTTGACTGCGATTTTATGTAAAGGATATGCAACTAACTTTTTGTTGTTGTAACTGTTGGTTTATCACCCTTGCCCTGTAGGTAAGTCCATAGATGATCATATCCGCCCCCCCCCCCCCCGGGCCACACCACAACCACCCTCCCCCCTAAAAAAAAATAATAAAAAAATAAGAAATAAAAACAAAACAGCATCCAGCGGCTAATAGTTTGTGTCCGTCAATCTCTCATATTATCAAAATTTGAATCAACTTGGAGCCCTATCTTAGTTTCATGTCAACCACGGACCAGTGAGAAGTCGCCATACAGCCCGGAGTTTTTCACACACGAAACGTTTTCGGTTGGTTCTTTCTGGGAATTCGGGGTTGACTGCGATGTCATGTAAAGGATATGCACCTAACTTATCTTTTAACTGTTGGTTTATCATACTTGTGCTGTAAGTAAGTCCATAGATGATCTCATCCGTCCGCTCCGCGCCCCTCCCCCCCCCCTCCCCCCCAAAAAAAAAAGTCAGCATCCTGCGGCTAATAGTTCTGTGATGGTTGACGTGGCCCCTCGTTCTCCAGATTGCCTCTCGTGTCTGGCCTTGCAAGTTCTTACTCCCGAGCTGGCCTTTTGCAGGGGAACGCAGCGCAATAAGTCTAATCAGCTGCTTCATTTTCCACAACTCCTGCATATCCGGGAACGAAGATGAAAAGGACTCTATGGACAACAGCCCTCCGCAGCGATTCGGTACACTGTCTACGTATAGAATCCGCCTCAACCTTACGGATCATGCTCATTAGTACACACACGTAGTCATGATACCAGCAGGATAGTCATATAAAGGCCCATGTTACTGCCATCCCCTCGATCGTCATGCTGCTCGTGGTCATAGAGTGGGCGCCACTGGATGCTTGAACGGTTCGACCAGTTGAACGTGTCGTGAATGCCCACGCACTTCTCTGCTGCTGTATAACAGATTCTTCGTTGTATATGAGCACAGCAGGATCATGTGAACGATGAGCACGTTGACCCCTACATCGGCAACATGTTCCATGCACGCAGTAACTGCATAATACATGTGTACACTTGTACAGATCCCATTTGCACACCATGAAGCGTACAGCCATACTACTGCCCTGGTAGGCCCACTCTATCTAGGAACTAGGGTGTGTTTGAGGAAGTAAAGGAGATGTAATATTGACCACAGCACGCCTGGAGTGCCCACTGGTCTATCAAATATGTGGCTAGCAGTTGGTATACAACAACAACTACCACTACTACACTTACTGCTACTACTACTACTACTACTACTGCTACTGCTACTACTACTACTACTACTACTACTACTACTACTACTACTACTACTACTACTACTACTACTACTACTACTACTACTACTACTACTACTGCAACACCTTTTGTGGTAGTAGTAGTAGTAGTAGTAGTAGTAGTAATAGTAATAAGAGTATACTACCGTCGTTGTTATTATTACTACTACCAATACCAACACTGCTACTACTATTAATGCAACTACTGCTTCTGCTAGTTCTGTATTATTAATATCACCATTATTAATATTATTTAAACTCGCAATTTCCTTCCGGCATTCTAGGGATCGCATCTTCAAGTTTAATATCTGCAAGCTGGACCATGTGTCTGTTGTAGGCAAATAACACGCTGATTACTGGGCGCCGCACAACCAACTATGGACAACAAAACCAGGACAAGACAGCACACAACAGCATGTCTGGGGCATTCACAGAAGAAAGAAATACGTACAACAAAAGTATACACCATAAACAGTGTCTTGATTGAAACTGTGAATTATAGCGCTACATTTCCTCGTTTTCTTATTTGCTTTCTTTTATTAGTTTGTGTAATCATCGTCCAGAAGGAAAGCTATGGCAAACTGCCTTCTGCAAAACTTGACAAGAAACCCTAACAACCATGAAAGAAAACATAATAAGAAAGAGATCTGGTTGTGAAACTATCAGGCCAGGCATATCGGATAACACTGGGAAAGTGTGACGCAGGGGCCAGTACTAGTAATTGTTATGACTGAGATAATCCCGATGGTGTTACCAAGGAAATCCCTTGTGTCAGACTAAGAAGCAGGGTGAGACTAGGAACGTGGAATGTGAGAAGTCTTATGAAGGAAAGCTTAAGGTAGTATGTGATGAGATTGAGAGGTTAAATATTCCCATTTTAGGAATTAGTGGACAACGCTGGCGATGCAGGGGACATTTAAAAAATGAAAGTGGAGGAAGTCTTTTCATATATTCTGGTAGAGACGTCGGAGGTCAGAGCGGAGTGGCATTCTGTTTAGACAAAACAACAGCAAAAGCCTTAATTGGATATAACCCGGTTAGTGACTGAATTCAAATATCTTGGAATTATGATCGCAGAAGATGGCAGATTGGACATAGAAATCGAAGTCAGGTGTCAAAACACTAGTACACTTACATTTCAATATCACCCTTACGGAAACATGCAAATATACCCATGTCCTCAAAACGACAGATAATAAACAGCATATCCATACCAACCGTATGCTACCAATCTCAAACTTGGACTTTATCCAAATCACACTTTCGCAAGATCAACACCTGCGAGATGAGATGCCTGAGAAGAGCTGCCAACTTAACAATCCAAGATCGAGTAAGAAATGCTGTTATCAGACAGACAGTGGGATTAACACCTTGTGCCACATTTATAGAAAGACAGAAGATCAAGTGGTTTGGCCATGTCGTTAGAATGCAACACCATCAACTACCATCACTGGCCTTTCATCAAAGATCATCTGCGACAAGACCAAGAGGACGTTCAAGAAGAAAACGGATTGACGATATCAAAGACATTGTACAATCATACGGAAAGACACAACCCAGCGCCTCCCATCTAGTGCTGGAGCGCAAATTATTCCTCCACACGACTCTTGACGGCAGAAGTGGAAGATTGCCAAGTTTCTTGCTGTGGCTCGTCGTAGAGAACTTGACAAACTCATGACAATACTGTTCATATTCTAGAACACAATAGCGAGCATCAGCGTCATTATGTTTTCTGATCACCCTTTATTTTCATTGATATTGCAACTTCATCCTGTTGTTCACGATCTAATAATCCTCTCAGTAGGTCGGCGGTAGAAAGATCATCTTATGTAAGACGACAGGTGTAATAAATTATATTTCGGGCGTCAGTCATAATCGTCTAGGGCGAAGCTATGTCCTCTGTTCTACAAAAACGTTCATGTATATAATGGACAACTTAACGTCAAGCAGGCCATCTTGACGAACGCTCAACACCACTTGCCGTTCGAAATTCATGGAATATAAGCTGCTACCACTGCAGAAACCTTCTTCATTATTACAGCCTGTTGTAAGACATAGTGGCTATCTTGATGGCTATATTCAACTTGATGTTTCGCCATTTCGAAGACGCATGGATGCACTTTCCAACCTCTTTCTACAACATTCCAAGCCTGACTAAATTCTAGTTCTTTTCTCCTTCTGACGTCACTACCGTCCCGTCACGTGATGTTTTGGGGACCTCGCTTGAGTAGCTTCCCTTTGTTGGGCTTGTCATTGTATAGTGACTTATCGTCATTCTACCACGTCTATTATACTATGCCACGCTTTCGTGGTGATCGCTTCTCATATACAACATTCACTCTTCTATGCTCTATTTTTGTCGACTGTCACTTGTACCGTGTAACCCTTACTTCGGACATGGCAAAAATGATGATGATGATTGAAACACCGTCCTGAACACATGACGCAACTCTAGTATCTACAAACTCAACAACAAAAAATGTATTGTACAAAAGAGTGAAGATAATATGGTTGTAGTGCAGATCTTCCTGGTGTGAGCTAATCGCTACAAGACAGAGCTATTGGAGGCTGCCTCAGGAAGGATGTCATCATAGTACACAGGCTAGAGCACCACATAACATGGGAAGTCACTTAGCTTCTCGCTGCAGGTCCTCAGTCTTCGAACAGATATCACCTCCTCCGAGGTGACAGCAAGTCAGTATTATGACACCAGGATACCAGAGTATGTGTCTGAATGATACTCAGAGTTCCCATCCACATCCGACCAGGTAGATGCCTCTATCACAGGTATGACGTAATTCTATAATGTTAGTTGGGCTAATGCACCAAGTTATATCAGCCACCCAAGGTATGCTAAAGTTCATGTCTCCCTCAACAGTGGCACCAACCAAACTATCTATATTCACAGTAGCACATCTTCTAAATTGAGGTTCACAGAAGCACAATGTCAATGGCTAGATTTCCAACAGAACACTGTCCATGGCTAGATTCCCAATCAAGAACATAATTCGAGTGGACTAAGTGTTGCCTGATATCACACAATGTTGAGTAGTAGTCGGGTAGGTAATCAGTGGCACAGCTGGACGATCACATCAATACCATACTTGCCCAGACGTCTTCGTCATAACATGGTGGATAACTCATCCTGGAACTACTCTGAGGGCATAGACGACTGGCCGCGTGGTGGGCAGTAGGATCACCTCACGTTGGCTGGTCTGTCAAGACTGCTGACGCTGGTACAGGACTATGGTTTAAACGACTGTCCATCACTCCTCTCAGGAAGGTAGAATCTGGCAAAGTGACAAAGACAACCCCTTGTGAGAATCGCATGACCCTGACCTACCATATGGGGAAACACTGCATCCCGGTACTCAGACAGGGAATCACCTCCCTAAAGGGGGTTGTGGTTCAATTACAGCCCATGCCTCACGGCCAGAGGATGAATAGGGTCTGGGGTCTGACAAGCAGCCGAATGGACCATCTGTTTCCCTGGACTGAGGATAGAGTGAACTCACGGTAATTGGTCATGAGTGTCTGCGCCCCAGTTCCCCCAGGGGAAGCCTTCTAATGACATACAGGGCTAGATGGTCTACAGAACCCATAGACAAGATAGCCCCGAAGGAGGCCGTTGGCAAACCCCTCAGCCCTTCCCAGGTAGTCCTGCTCTCCCCAGTTCATCAGCCCTGCAACCATCAGAACATGTCTGTCGCATCATTCCTCTTTCTTTCCTCTCCTTTTTGTCCTCCTCGCAGGAACCCACTATAGATTAGGATGGTAGTCCGTTAAGGAGATTTAGACCATAAGGTGTATGAGGAAAGAAAAGAAAAACCAGTAGTCGCCCCGCCAAAAGATGCGAACTTCGACACACGTGGGATCTTTCAAATTACCTCCGATTTGATAGAGGACATTCCCACGAGATTCGTCTTGTTTGGCCGATTCGCCCGATATCTCATACGATACCCTTTAGTTACGCCCTCACCGACTTCCGGTTGTGTAGACTACGCCGGAGTTCAAAGGCGGCCTAGGAGTGCACTCACATTGCTAACACTCAGGCCAATCCTAATTTTTCCCCAACCATTTGTGGCGGGCGAGACTAGGCGTTCAATACCTGTACCTTCACGACAGTTCAGACTGTTCGAAACAGGCCAGAAATTGGGTCATGTCAACAAGCCTGCTTGATGGGGAAAATTACAGGCGCACCTTTGACCTCCGGGCGACCGTCGCTTCATGCAATATACAACCTCGGGTGATCGCGGTTCCGACACCAACCGATTTAAGAATGGTGGCACTCTTACCTTTCATTCGGTCATGCAGTTCGAAGTATGGGACCTCGTCCAACCTAGGGACTTAATGTCGACGGTCTTTAAACTGTACTTTGACACTGGGCACCATTTCTTCATATTAAACTGCAACCACACAGAACCTCTTGCCAGCTGGGCCAGAACAACAATCATTTCCCCGGTTCCTAGCCATGTCACTGCGACTGCGCGGCCGGAACAAGAGTCCTTGTACAAACATCTCTCGAACCTTCCAGAAAACAAGGGCAATGTCTTTCCCTCCCTTAGTGGTAAAAGATTACTAGGATTATTCCCCTTTGACTGAAAAAGTCGCTGTAGGCCGAGAGATGGGTGTGAGTCTGGCAAATCGAACATCTCCTGGTCGAATCCTCCAGGAATTTTGTGACAATGATGATGATGATGAATGATAGAATCCTCACTATCAAACTTAGAGGCTATCCAAACAACACAACTCTAATACAGATATATGCACCTACATGAACAGCTGTTAAAATGTTAGTTGCATATCCTTTACAGGACGTTTGCAGTCAACACCAGCATGTGTTGCAGTTGTTCATGTCGTGGTTAGTTAACGGTTAGTAGTCTGCCATTGTTTTCTCAACGGTCGGCACCCATACCGATTCAAAAAAGAAACCAGCGCAACGCGATCTGCCGCTGCTGTGTGTCGAACGTGGGTAGACGGGATTACGAACCGCGTCCGTTTCGCCTTCGCTACGGAAACCGATGAACAGCAGAGTATGTTGAAATTGAAGATTTTTATTGCACACTGCAAGACACAGATAAGATTGGTAATAATGAAATAACAATAATGGATGTTAATGCAAAAGTAGGTATAAGAAGAACTGAAAATGAGAGACACTTTTCAGGAAAATTCTCAAAAACACCCAAGAAGATTCTTCTTCAAATACCAGATGTACACAAAGTAAAAATGAAGAATCGTTTTGGGGTCTTGGTGTCTATACAGAAGTAAATGACACGTGATGAAATGACAGTACAAGCTAGAGATATCTTGATAACAGCAGCCAGCGATTTATTTCGGACCAAGAATAAGCAAAACTAGCCATGAATTACATCAGGCACATTATAATTAATAAAACAATTAAGGGAACTGAAACAGAAAGGAGGAGAAACCAATTAACAGCGGGATGAAGTATAAATCTTGAACACGAGAAATAAGAAAGAACACAAACAATGACAACAATCAATACGAGATTGTTGTACTAGAATGGAGCAATATCATAAGAATGGAAGAGATTACGAAATGTTCAAAGAAATGAAGTTCATCATCATCAAGTGCCCTACCAGCTGGCGTAGGCGTTGATGGCTCTCCACAGATCTCGGTCTTTGGTTTTCCAGATCAACTCTGCTGCTGATATTCCTCCATGCCACCGTCTTCATCATCTAGCATCATTTCTCTTGGTCTGCCTCTGCCTCTCTTCCCCTTGATCTTTCCAGATGTCACGATGTTCTCCAATGCCTTTCTTCTCTTCTCTTTCTTATTGTTGTATATAATGTTCTAGTTTCATTAGCCTGCGAAGTTTGTGACAAGAAATATTCATCCTCATTTAAATGTTATCTGTGATAAGATAGGAAACACCCTAACAGAATCTAGACAAATTCTAGAAAGATGGCAGGAATACTGTAGTGGAGTGTATTATATGGACGACTGTGAGGATATGAATGACATACAAGAACCAATGACAGCAGAGACAGAACCTGAACCCTCTTTACATGAAATTGTATGGTCTATAAAGAACATGAAGAATGGTAGATCATTAGGATGTAATAAGATCCCAGCATAAATGATTAAATTGGGGGGGGGGGGGGAGAGAGGGGAGGAGAGAGAGAAGAAAGCATACATCTATCACGCATTATGTAAAAAGATATGGAAATATGGACGTCGCCAAAGGGCTGGTTTGCGGCAAACAACCAGACATTGCAGCCCTTGATTGATAAAAAGAAGATAGCTCTCTTAAGAAACAAGGAAAGAACAAAGCGTAAAACTCAGTGAGCTGAAGCAAGCTAGGAAGGATGTGAAAAAGGCTGCCAGGCAGTGTGCAAATGACTATTGGATCAAGTTATGTGAGTCCATTCAAAATGCAAGTGATAAGGGAAACATCAGAAGCATGTATGATGGGATAAAGAAAGCCTGTGGTCCAATGATCAAAAGAAGTGCACATCTGAAAACCTTGACTGGAGAAATCATCACTGATTAGTATCAGCTGATGGATAAATGGGTAGAGCACTATATGGAGCTTTACTCAAGGGAGACCAAATTAGCGGATGATGCCCTCAACGCCATAGAGGGCCTGCTAACTCTTGACCGCCTGAACACGCTTCCTACCATAACAGACGTTAAGTGTGCTATAAATGAACTTGCATCTGGCAAGGCTTCAGTATATATATATATATGCCGGCTCCATGGCCGAGGGGTTAGTAGCTTTCTCCGCTAACCCCGAATACTCTCGTCACGTGACGCGACGAGAATTAGCAGTGGTTCGAATCGCAAAAGTGACTTATGAGAGTATGGAGCCGGTCGCTCAGAAAGTCGTGGCGTGCTGATGAGCGTAATCTAGCCTAGGAATCAACATACAGCTGAAAGATGCTGGTGTTGACCGCAATATCCTGAAACAGGATGGAAACGCGGGAAAAAAAAAAAAAAAAAAAAAAAAAAAAAAAAAAAATATATATATATATATATATATTATATATGATATATATATATATATATATATATATATATATATATATATATATATATATATATATGTATATATATTCATTCATTTCATTTCACCTTTCCGTCTTGACAGACGATAGTTTGGTACATTGTGCTTCAAAAAGGCTTAATAACTGTCATATGGCAATAACTACGATCCATGGCGGTGGCGAGTGTGGCTGGTAAGGCCAATTCTTGCTGCAAATGTTTGCCCACAGTAGGTGCATGTGAAAACATGGTCATTTCCACCATTTTGCACCATCTTACGTCTCTCACGCTCTGTGTGTGCTTTATCTGCAATCATTTTCTCCTTTGTCTTTATTCCATTTCTGATAGTTGCCCTCCATGCAACACGTTCAGCGGCGACGTGCTCCCAATGTGCATTATCAATGCCTGTATCAATCATGTCCCGCTTACACACATCTTTGTATCGTAGTAGAGGCCGACCCTGAGATCTCCTACCCGTCTGTAATTCACCAAAAAAGATGTCCTTTGGTATTCTACCATCATCCATCCTCCTAACGTGTCCTATCCATCTAAGTCTACGAAGACTGAGCATGGAATACACCGTCACACAACCTGATCTTTCCAATACTTCAGTATTTGTGATTTTGTCTTGCCACTTAATACCAAGTATTCTTCGCAGACACCGCATATGAAAGCTGTTTAAACGTTTCTCTTGGCGTGAGTAAGTTGTCCAGGTTTCACTGCCATAAAGAAGAGTACTAAGGACACAGGCTTGGTAGACGAGGACTTTTGTTTTGGCAGTAAGCTTCCTGTTCTCCCAGACTCTTTTTGCTAACATGTTCATTGTTGTTGCTGCCTTGCCAATCCTGATGTTGATTTCCTGATCGAGGGATAATTTGCTATTTACCTCTGATCCTAGATATGTAAAATGGTCTACTATCTCCAGTTCGGCGTCGTCAATAAAGATTGATGGTACACCATGTGCACCTTGTGACATAATATGTGTCTTCTTTTTGTTAATTGTTAAACCAAATTCAGAACAAGCATTGGAGAATGCAGATAGTAGATGTTGTAGTTCTTCCTCAGAGTGGGTCGTAATCGCAGCATCATCCGCAAAAAGCAACTCTCTGATTAGTACCCTGCTAATTTTGGTCTTGGCCTTCAATCTCTGAGCATTATAGAGGCCACCATCTGAGCGTGAGTGAATGTATATACCGTCATCCTGATCACGAAAGGCATATTTCAGTAGAAGTGAAAAGTATATCCCAAAGAGGGTGGGGGATAGTACACAACCTTGCTTAACTCCACTCTTGATTTCAAACTCTTCTGAAGTTGAGCCATCAAACTTGATTATACCCTTCATGCCTGTGTGGAACGATTCCACAATGGACAGAAGAGTTGGTGGGCAGCCAATCTTCTTTAGTGCTTTGAACAGACCCTCACGACTGACCAAATCGAATGCCTTTGTGAGGTCGATGAAGGCAATAAACAGTGGCTGATTTTGTTCCCGGCATTTATCTTGCATCTGTCGCAATGAGAATATCATATCAATGGTAGACCGGTTCTGACGGAAGCCGCACTGTGATTCGGGGTAGACTTGATCTCCCAGGACTTGAAGTCTGCGCAGGACAATTCTGGCAAATACTTTCCCAACAATACACAGAAGTGAGATACCCCTATAGTTGTTACAGTCGCTCCGATCTCCCTTGTTCTTGTACAGCGTTATGATGTTTGAATCTTTGAAATCCTGTGGGACTTGTCCTTCTCGCCAGCATAGCTCTATTAGCTGGTGGATCTGTAGAGCGAGTGTGTCTTGCCCACTCCTGATCACCTCTATTGGAATCCCATCCTTACCTGGAGCCTTGCCAGATGCAAGCTCATTTATAGCACACTTAACTTCTGTTATAGTGGGAAGTGTGTCCAGGTGGTCAAGAGTTGGCAGGGCCTCTATGGCGTTGAGGGCATCATCCGCTAGCTTGGTCTCACTTGAGTAAAGCTCTAAATAGTGCTCGACCCATCTATCCATCTGCTGTTTCTTATCAGTGATGATTTCTCCAGTCAAGGTTTTCAGCGGTGCACTTCTTTTGATCATTGGACCACAGGCTTTCTTTACCCCTTCATACATGCTTCTGATGTTTCCCTTATCACTTGCGATTTGAATGGACTCACATAACTTGATCCAATAGTCATTCGCACACTGCCTGGCAGCCTTTTGTACATCCTTCCTCGCTTGCTTCAGCTCACTCAGAGTGTTACGCGTTGGTCTTTCCTTGTTTCTTAAGAGAGCTATCTTCTTTTTATCAATCAAGGGCTGCAGTATCTGGCTGTTTGCCGCAAACCAGTCCTGCCTCTTATGATCCACAGTGCCGTAAACCCCTACCGCTGTTTTATAAATAGTTTCCTTAAGTTTACTCCATTTATCATTTACTATACAATTTTCTGATGTATCATTGAAAGCGTCCTCAAGTTGCTGTTGAAATTCAAAGCACTTTCCAGGATCGTGAGTGTTAATAATATTAATCCTGGGGTTAGACTTGTGTTTAGCTGTGTAGATTCTCTTTGGTCTCAGTCTAACCCTTGCAACAACCAAAGAATGATCTGTATCACAGTCAGCACTGTGGTAACTTCGAGTTAATGATGTATGGTTCAGATGTTGTCTCCGTGTGATAATGAAGTCCAGCTGATGCCAATGGCCGGATCTTGGATGTTTCCATGTGACCTTATGCATCTCTTTTGTTTTAAAAAAGGAGTTTGTAATACATAGGTCATTTCTAGTGCAATGCTCCAGCAGCCTTTGCCCATTATCATTCATGCGACCGATGTTGTATTTTCCAAGGCACACTGGCCATGAACTCGAGTCCTTGCCCACACGAGCATTGAAATCACCGAGCATATAAATGTAGTCGGATTTTGGAACTGCCTTGATCGCAGAGTCTAGCTGCTCATAGAACGTATCCTTCACATCATCAGAGGAAGTGAGTGTCGGTGCATATGCAGTGAGAATGGTGGCAAATCCACAAGAGGTTGCCAAGCGCAGTGATAATAATCTTTCATTACCTCCAGCTGGGATATCAATCATTCCCAGTAGCGAATTCTTCACTGCAAAGCCCACACCGTGTTGCCTTTTTTCTGCCTGCCCTCTTCCCTTCCAAAAAAAGGTGTAATTGTTTTCCCTGAGTGACCCTTCCTCAGCGAGGCGAGTCTCCTGCAGGCCAGCAATATCAATGTTAAGACGATTGAGTTCAGCATCAATCACAGCCGTTTTTCTCACATCGTCAATATTTGTCAAGTCAGTGGAAAATCCTGGACACATGGTTCTCACGTTCCAGGTTGCAAGCCGTAGCTTGAGGTTTCTATTATTCTTTTTATTAGTACCTGGTGCATTGGTTTTACAGCCTGCGATTCAGATTTTGTCCTAGCCCCAAGCACCCATTGAAGCAGGCAGGCTGTGGCGGATCAGCACCCAATTGGCCGGGGGCTGCCCAGCTTGAGGCGGGCGGTAGCTGATCAGTGACACTTGTAGGTGTCTCCCACCGTCAGAGGCAACGCGTGGCGCCCCATGTCTACGCCAACTGACAAGGACTTATAACCCGTAACAGTTGCCTCTCGCTTTGATTCCGAGACCGGTTAAGACCAGGGATGGAGTTATTGCCTCTCCATAGCACAAAGCCTGGGCTAAAATAAAGAAACCATGTGTTGCCCATGCAGCATGATCCCTCTCTCGGCCTGCCTAGTTCACTCCAGAGGAAAGTTAACACCTATACATCTGGAACAAGACAAGCTGCAGAAGCTGCCGGATCAGCAAAGCAATGCTCTAACTGTCCGCCTGTCGGAGCTTCGATCCTAGACCAGCTGCCAACCAAGGCTTAGGGCCTGGTCTGCCCTGCCATGACTTATTTTGTCTTTGGGTTGCATTTCCTCGCACCAGGATAAGGCTAGTACCCTCCCAATTGCGCTCTTCCGCCCGAAGCCGTTGGCACAATGTGGGGTGTCGGGTTTGGTAAGCGCCGCCCAACATTCGGCGCTGACAGAAAGCAGGTAGTACCGTCTACTGTCATACGGTAGCTCAGTCATATCTGACTAAGACCTGACATATATATATATATATATATATATATATATATATATATATATATATATATATATATATATATATATATATATATATATGGGAGAGTTTATTCGCAGATGGGGCCCTGGAACATGTATTACTACCATGTATTCACTAACCCTAATCCTAACCCTAACTTAATACATTATACTGGCCCCCAACGATATGCCAGTTTGTACTGCTCTCTAATATAGAAGATATAGACGTCACGTGACCAGAACCGTTTGCGAATAAACACTTCCTATATATATACTAGCTGACCCGGCCCGGCTTCGCGCAGTCCCTGGCGGGGATCTATCTATCTATCTATCTATCTATCTATCTATCTATCTATCTATCTATCTGTCTGTCTGTCTGTCTGTCTGTCTGTCTGTCTGTCTGTCTGTCTGTCTGTCTGTCTGTCTGTCTGTCTGTCTGTCTGTCTGTCTGTCTGTCTGTCTGTCTGTCTGCCTACCTACCCGTCCGTCCGTCTCTCTCTCCCTCCCTCCCTCCCTGTCTGTCTGTCTGTCGGTCGGTCGGTCTTTCTGTCTGTCTGTCTGTCTGTCTGTCTGTCTATCTGTCTGTCTGCCTGCCTGCCTGCCTGCCTGCCTGCCTGCCTGCCTGCCTGCCTGTCTAATAATTTATTGGTTGCAGTTAGAAAATTTTGCTTAATGCTAGCACTACTTTTTTTAAAAATGTTGTCGTATAATTTTCATGTAAAAAATAATGTTGTTGTATAATTTTCATGTAAAAAATTATGTGGTGGTATCGTTACCTTAGATAAACGAAGACCAACTTACAAAAAGCATTAGAAAGAGCACTTGAATGATCTTTACATCTTCCCCCAACAATTAGCTTGGGTAAATAGAGCGGCGGCAGCAGCAGCAGCTGAAGAAAATGAAGGAGGAGGAGGAGGAGGGAGGAGGAAGAGGAGGAGGAGAAGGGAGGAGGAGGAGAGGATGAGGAGGGGGGGAGGGGGAGGAGGAGGAGGGGGAGGATGAGGATGAGGAGGGGAGAGGAGGAGGAGGGGACGGATGAGGAGGGGGAGGAGGAGGGGGGAGGAGGAGGACGGGGATGAGGAGGAGGATTGGGGAGGAGGAGGGATGATGATGATGAGGAGGAGTGGAGAGGAGGAGGAGGGGGAGGAGGAGGAAGGGAAGGAGGATGAGGAGGGGGAGGAGGAGGGGGAGGGGAAGATTAGGAGAAAGGGGGGAGGAGGGGGCGGAAGAGAAGGAGGCAGGGGGAGGAGGGACGAACGAGGAGGCGGGAGGGTGAGGCGTAGTTGGGGCGGCGACGTAGCGGGCGGAGGAGGACTAGGCAGGAGAATTAACGCATATTCCTGTAGATAACTGTAGCGAAAAGGTCCACCTATTTGAGAAATATGCAACAATTTTACATATATAGCAATGCTATTAAAAGTTATGTCCCCTCGCTATATATAAATTATAATGTAAATTAAAATATTAAATAATATTAAGTAAATAACTGTTTGTACACTAACAAACTATGACAGTTGGTAGCACCGGAATGAGAAGAAGACGTAGAGAAAATTTCATCTCTATCGGATGGACCGTTCGCGAACGCATAAACAACATACATACATACATACTTACAGACAGAGACATCGCATTTTATATATATATAGATATATAAACAAAGAAGCAATCGTATTGGTGTAGGGTGTCACCTATTCCGATGGGTGATGGGAGAGTCCTGTTCAGGCGGTTATAGCGAAAGAGTTTCATTCTCGTTTCATTCTCTTCCTTGTCTTCTTCTGCTCCCTCCATATCTTCTTCTGTTGCTGCTACTTCCTTGTCTTCTTCCTTCTCCTCTTCTTCTTCCTCCTCCTCTTCCTCTTCCTCCTCCTCTTAACTCTCTTCCTTTTCATCCTTCTTCTTCGTTCTTGTCTTCTTCTCCTCCTACTCCTTTCTACTTTCTTCATTAAGAATAAAAGGAAAGCTGGTGGGGAGACTGGCTATCTCCTTCTGTAGAAAAGTGTGGCTGCTAAATCCAACCAGCCAGGAAGGCCTGTACTCATATGTCTGCGAGCGCCTATGCTCCACTGAAAGATGATCGCCCACACCAGTCGCTAAAACACAGAATGGTGTGTATAGTCAATGTCTGGTAAGCTCTGGTCAACCAACCGAGACGGCCACACTGTATCTTATTGTTAAAATGGATTATAATCCCCTGACTACAAATGGGAGAGGAACAATGTGGGTTTGTAGAAGGCTGTGTACATACTGAGAACAGTAATTGAACGTTCTGTGGAAGTAAACAAAGATCTACATCTCTGCTTTATTGACTACACAAAGGCTTTCGATAAAGTGAGACACGTTGATATGATAAGGATGCTTGAAGATCTACAAATTGATGGAAAAGACTTGTAAAAAAACAACATATATTGGAAACAACAAGCTGCTATAAGAATTGATAATGAAGTAGGTCAATATCAGACTATTAAGAGAGGTGTGAGACAGGGATGTTTAATGTCTCTAGATCTTTTTTCCCTGTACAGTGAAAATATTTTCAGAAACATAGAAGATATGGAAGGAATCAGCTTTGGGGGACGATAAATAAAAAACATTAGATATGCAGATGCTACAATCTCGATTGCAGACAATGAACAGGACCTGCAAAATTTAGTAAATGCGGTTGTTGCACACAGTGAACAACTGGGGTTAGAATTGAATTGTAAGAAGACACAGATTATGGTCGTCACTAGGAAGGAAGAAATACCACAAAGTAATATATAAGTAAATGGGCATATTCTTAAACAAGTGAATCGGTATAGCTATCTCGGAACAGTCATAACATCTGATGGGCGATGCCTTGACGAGATTAGAACAAGATATGCCATGACGAAGGTAGCCTTTTGCAAAATGAAAAACATACTGACCAATAAAAAGATACCAACTGAAATGAGAAAAAGAGTGTTGAAGTGCTACATAGAACCCTTACTTTTATATGGATGTGTAGCGTGGACAATGAGTAGACAAGCTGAAAAACATCTGATGGCTGTGGAAATGTGGTTTCTGAGGAAAATGCAACGAATACAATGGAAAGACAGAAAAACCAATGAACAAGTCCTACAAAAAACAAATGAAGATCGTAAACTGATTAGAGACATTAGACGTAGACAGTCAAAATCTTTTGGACGTGTTATGAGAAGAAATGAATTGGAGAACTTGGTGACAACTGGCAAGATCGAAGGGAGGAGACCAAAGGGAAGACCAAGAATTAAATACCTGGATGGCTTGGCCACGTGGCATGGTCGAGACAGAAACACAGAGCTGATCCACGACTCTGGTGATCGAGTGAGATGGCAAAACATGACCGCTTATCGGCATGGCACATGATGGATGAACTACACTGGTCAACCAGGCGAGACGGCCACTGTTTTCAGTGTCAAAAAAGATTAGTGTTACTACTGTAACGATAAGATTGAATGTGTGACTGGAGATAAGCCGGGCGATTAAGCTGACAAGACTTGTCATTGTTGTTTGCTGGGCGGTCATGTGACTGTCCGTGGTATTCTCTGCATGTTTTCATCAGAAACCCCATTTAACAAGCCACTTTATGTTTTTTTGTCCTCATCACCATCATCATCATCACCACCATCATCATCACCATCATCATCATCATCACATCATCATCATCATCCATCAGCATCATCATCATCATCATCAATCTCTCATCATCATCATTCATCATCATTCATCATCATCATCCTATCACACACCCATCACCATCATCATCATCATCATCAACACCACCATTCACACCATCATCCATCCTCATCATCACCATCACCACCCTCATCATCACCATCACCTCACCATCATCACCATCACCATCAAACCCTCACACATCACCATCACCAAACACCATCCCATCACCACTCACCATCACCATCAATCACCATCACCATCACCATCACCTCATCACCATCACCATCATCACCATCACCATCACCATCACCATCACCCTCACATCACCACATCACATCACCATCACCATCATCATCATCATCACTCATCACCATCATCATCATCATCATCATCATCCATCACATCATCATCATCATCACATCATCATCATCTATCTCATCCATCTCATCCATCATCATCCATCCATCACCATCATCATCATCATCATCATCACACCATCACCATCATCTCATCACTATCACCATCCATCACCATCATCACCATCACTCACCTCCTCACCATCACCACCATCACCATCACCTTCACCATCATCATCATCACACCCTCATCATCATCTCATCATCCATCATCATCATCATCATCATTCATCATCATCATCCTCCTCCCTCCTCCTGCTCCTCCTCTTCCTCCTCCTCATCCTCATCCTCATCCTCATCATCATCCTCCTCCTCCTCCTCCTCCTCCTCATCATCATCATCATCATCATCATCATCATCCTCATCCATCCTCCTCCTCCTCCTCCTCCTCCTCATCATCATCATCATCATCATCATCATCATCATCATCATCATCATCATCATCATCATCATCATCATCATCATCATCCTCCTCCTCCTCCTCCTCATCATCATCATCATCATCATCATCATCATCCTCATCATCATCATCATCCTCCTCCTCATCATCATCATCCTCATCCTAATCACCATCATCATCCTCATCCTCATCCTCATCCTCATCATCATCATCATCATTAATGTGTATTATATTGCAACAGCTGTTCGTACGAGTGCTGTCTTGTATGCGTGCAATTGTTTACCTCTGCCTCAGACTTCGAGCAAAGATTTATAAGAGTGTGAGAACAGACAAACATACTCATCAAACCACCACGGCGTCCTCAAGGGGTACAAATGCAAAAAAACAAAAACAAAACAACAACAACAACAACAACAACAACAACTAAATGTCACCCGCCTAAACAGCAAAATAAAAGAAACTGCAACTGTGATTTGAAAATATTCTGGAATACCGCCTCAATCCCAATGATGCAGCTAAACAGAATGCGGAAACAGAGTGGAGAGCCCTAAAGGACATAATTTATAACACTGCTATGGAAATCCTGGGCCCAGCCCCCCGAAAGCATAAAGACTGGTTTGATGAAAATTCCGAAGACATCAACCAATTGCTGTCCGAGAAACATCTTCTCCTCAAGGCACATTTAAATGACCCGAAGTCAACATAAAAAACAAGATGATTGCAATAACATTCGGAGAGTAGTGGAGCAGAAACTTCGGCACATGTGAGACTCCTGGTTGAGCAGCAAAGCTGATGAAATTCAAGGCTTTGCTGACAGACATGATATAAAAAAACTTCTACGACTCACTGAAAGCGGTATATGGTCCTACATCACCAGGCATAGTTCCCCTCCTCAGTGCAGATGAGCTACCTTGGTCACAGATAAGAAAGAAATCGTTCAACACTGGGCGGAGCATTTCAGCAACATCTTAAATGCAACTTCCTTCTTCAATGATGAAACCATCAACTGCCTTCCTAAAGTTCCCTCTAATAATACACTTGATGACCTGATAATCATAGTGGAAGTAAACAAAGCCATCTAGCAACTTTCCAGCAGTAAGACGCCTGGTCCTGATTCCATTCCAGCAGAGATATACAAGGCAAGTGGGCCGGTCCTAATAGAGCAACTTCACCAAGTCTTCACAAACATATGGATGAACGAGACCATGCCACAATATTTCAAGGACGCGTCAATAGTCCACCTTTACAAACGTAAAGGGAACCGCCAATCCTGTGACAACCACCGAGACATCTCCTTGCTTTCAATTGCAGGGAAGATCAATCGCCTCTCGACCTATCTCGACGAAGGTCTTCTTCCTGAGAGTAAATGTGGCTTCAGAAAAGAACAAAGGACTGTTACTATGATTTTCGCTGCAAGGTAGCTGCAAGAGAAATATCAGGAACAGAACTCCGAAATGTTCTCCACTTTTATTGACCTTACCAAGGTTTTTGATACAGTCAGCAGAGAAGAACTGTGGAAGATTATGGCGAAATATGGTTGTCCACGAAGTTTGTTCAAATAGTGCGGCTATTTCATAGTGGTATGCAGGCAAGAGTACAGGAAAATAGTGAACTGTCTGAGCCCTTTTGTCTCGACCATACCACGTGTACGTGGACAAGCCATCCAGGTATATGCTTTGTCTGTCTTCCCCTTGTTCTCTTCCCCTCAATCTTACTAAGTTCTCCAATTGCTTTCTTCTCATACCGTGTCCAAAAAACCTAGATTGTCTACGTCTAATTTCTCTAATCGGTTTAGCGTTTCCATTTGTTTCGTGGCGTTTCCATTGGTTTCTCTCTCTGATCATTGTATTCTTTCCATTTTCCCACGATTCGTCAAATGACAGCATTTTATCCACTGTGCAAAAGGTTACCTTCACCATAGCGATTCTTGTTCTCACAGCAGATGTTATAACTGTTCCGTGATAGATGTATTGAGCCACTTGTTTAAAAATATTCTCTTTTTCCCGTTTATTACATCTTAGTGGCAACCATAATTTGTGTCTTCTATTTACAAGTTAATTATTATGCCTAGTTGTTCACTCATCTCATCCAATCTCATCATGTTCCTCTTGTACCTTGCTGTGTCGAGGTGAAGTATAAACAGAGGGAGAGTGCCCGCTTATGGGCTTCATGTATCGATATTCCCATGGACTCTGTTATTCCCTGCGTCTAACGTTTACGTGGTCGGCCTCTTCCTCTGCTTCCCTCTGGTCTGTACATCATTGCTTGTTGTGGTATACTGTTAGTTGGTAACCTACTTGCTATGGCCAAACCATTTGACTTGCTGCCTTCTAATAAAATCTAGTGCAGCTATAACCCCTACTTTAGTCCTGATTTCTTCATTTCTGTTCTTATCTCTTCTTGATACATAGAGTATACGTCTCAGGAATCTCATTTCTGTTGTTGTGATTTTTCTTTTCTCTTTTTCTGTCATTGTCCAGGTTTGGCATTGGTAACATAGAATTCGTAGGAAGATTGTGTTGTAAAGTGCTTTCTTAGTAGTTATTGATACATGTTTGTTCTTTAGTATTGGTGCCATTTGTCCAGTGAGTTGGTTTGCCTTATTGCATCTATTTTCGATCTCGTCTTCTGATTTGCCATTTGATGATATTATACTTCCTAGGTACTTGAAACTCTTTACTTGTTTCAAGGGATGTTCGTTTAGGTGAATCGTTGTTGCTTTTTCTTCTTTAGTTATAGTCATACCTCTGTTTTACTTGTGCTAATTTTCATGTTATGTTCCCTACACATTTCGTTTAGACTATTCGTGTGGTCTTGTAATTCAGCTTCTGATTTTGCAATTAGTGCTTGGTCGTCCGCAAACAGGAGTTTTCTAATGGTTAGATTTGCAGATGGTTCTTCTTCTGTGTTCTCGTCATGCGGTGTTCTTGCGGTCTCTGTTTGGCTGGTTTCTTTACATATGTTGTCTATATATGTTATAAACAAGAGAGGGGACATGACACAATCTTGTCGTACTCCGGATCTTATGGTGAAGGGTTCTGAGTGTCCTCCAGTTGTTCTCACTATGCATTCACTGTTGTTGTATAAGCTTCTACATAGGTTGGTTAGATGTGTACTCACTCCATATACGCTCCATAGTCAGACAAAACTTGTGGTCAAAGCAAAAACACCAGAATCTTCACTCACAATTCTCCTTCCAGCCTGAGCCGTAAAGGCCCATGAACTTATCAAACTTCTTGCGTTGATTCTGAGGTAGGCACGTGCTTCGGCAAATTTGTAGTACGTACCCCATAGTCGTAAAATCAAGAAAGAAGCGCATCGCCCTGCATTGCCTTGTTAATGTATGTGGCATAAGGTGTTGATCCAGCTGTGTGTCTGATAACATCGTTTATTATCCGGTCTCTAATAGTTAGTTGGCATCTCTTCTCAGGCATCTCATCTCACAGGTGTAGATTTTACGTAAGTGTGATTTGGATAATGTCCAAGTTTTGACATTGGTAGCATTGGGTTGGTATGGAAACGCTGTTTATTATATGTCGCTTTGAGAATGGAGCTTCCGGCGGAAGAGCGCAATTGGAAGGGTATGTAACAATTCTATTGGGGTTGGATTTAGAATTGAAAATTGGTATCATGTATCTATCCTAGCCGTACTCAATTGGTGGTTCTGCAGACCCCTTCGACCCAAGAATTACCAAACATGCACACGGCAGTTATCCTATGCTGTTTCTCAAAGTAAGACGCATATCTCTCTTTTTATTTTAATCTTTTTTATATCTCTTTTTATTTTTTAATTTAATTAACTCAAATCAACGCACCACACAACCCACAACCGACACTAGAGTTCTTTGTACAGTAAAGATAGGCTAACAGAATGACAAGTAGGAGTGGGCAGAAGCTCAGAAGGTTCTGGGCAGTTTCGTCATAGACGGGGGCATCAGTGTGTCTGTCCGTCAGGTCAGTCACACAACTTCACTTGGTTGGATGATGCACTTCCCAGGAATCCTCCAGGCCAGTGTTTCCCAACCTTTTTTGTGCTATGCCCCACCTAAGCCTTTCTAAAATTCTTAAGAAACCCCTCCCCCCCCCCCCCCCAAAAAAAAAATATATAAATATACATCATTTTTAATATTCAAAAATTGAAATGTTCACTAAAGAAACTTGAATTCCTTTATTTAGAAGGGCTCACGGTTCACAGAGGGGCCAGACCCGCCTCCTACCCCCCCCCCCCCCCCCAGGTCCCGCGTCCCTGTGTGTCGGTTGTGTTGAGTGAATTTTTTTTGGGTGTGGTTTGGCGGTTACCCCAGCAAGCTGGTTCCCCCGCCTCCTCCTTTGTTTGTGTGGACCCTTAGTCTCACTGTGAGCTATTGCCCACAGTGGTCCACCAGGCCCACATCTAAGGTGACGATATGTGATAGGTTTTTATTTGATCATCCCGGCCCCCGACCAGACCAGGAGCACTACTGGGGGGAGAGAAACAAATGTACCCGATCCTAGCCAAAGGACCGATAGGTTTTAGGAAGAAATCACTAGGAAATTATTGAGCAAACACAGTAAGTAAATTTTCAAAACATATAATGGAGAACTGAAATTCAAGTACAAAATAATTGTAATGAAAGATTTTTCTATATTATTTTAATTATTAGTAATTATTTAAATTTAGTGAGACCCTTGCTCTTGATTCTTGCTGCAAAGAGATTTTATGTTAGGTTCCAATTTAGTTAACTTCAGTCTCAAGTCTCCCCGTTTTGTTATAGCCAGCCGATTTCTTCCATTTTCGAATTGCCCCCCTTAACAATAGAATTGCCCCCCTGTGGGGCGTGGGCCCCACGTTGGGAAACACTGCTCCAGGCTATAGACAGTTCTGCACTAGACTCGGTTACATTCCTTGCTTGATTTCTGGTTCGGCCGCTCCCGTTGCTAAGCTGGACACTGATTCGACCGCGGATCTTGTACTTTCAGTAGTTCAGCCTCGTTATTAACAGACCTGATCTTCACTATCACGGCTCTTGTTATTGATCAAAAATTCAAGGTCCTATTTTGATATTCATTCACTTGTCAAAGTTATTTCGATGAGACTTGAAATATCAATTAGTCACTGTTCTAAGTCGATGAACTTGAATAAATTTCAGCCGTGGATAATAACTGACTTTACAAGTCTGTGCAAGGAGGCAGGAGGGGTTTTGCAATAGGCCCTTGCCTCACGGTCACTTCATGAAGTATATTAATTATAATTATTTTCATGAATGTTCATTGGACAATCAGGTCCAGAAGCATCAGGTTTCCAAGACATTGAATGGAATGACGGTTTAGCTTCCCATGTGGCAATTCAAACTTAACATAGTGATACGTATCACCCCCCCCCCCCTCTTTTCTTTAAAAATCTCAGATTGTAAATGATAATTGGGATAATTATCATTAGACCAAAAGGTTCTGGCTTTCTGGACAAAGCACTTAGCTTGGACCAAAGAAAAGTGCCTTAAGAGTCCTTGATTTGGATAGGAGCTTCAGAGTCGTCTGTCATCAGGAGTTATAGGTTGAACCCTGGTCCGGAGTCAGGTTCTTGCACCCTTATAACGCTCAGTACACGTAGGTCTAAACACCCTTGTTTTACCTTCGCTTTCTTCATTAGTTTAGGTAATCAACGCGGGGAGTTATTTTCAGTCTCTTGTTGCTAGTTGGTAAATTACGACCACGAGCATAAATAATACAGATATTTATCCTGGATCAGTCCCTTATTAGTTAGGAAGTCAAATGATTGCTCTGGTGTAGGTAGTAGACGTAGAGTTCCCTATCATTCTAGATAAAAGGATACCGTGTATCGTAGAGCTATCTGTTAGGGTAGTTATCTGTTAGCCTTGGCTGTCATCTGGTATAGGATCGAAGCTCCGACAGGCAGACAGTTAGAACATTGCTTTGCTGATCCGGCAGCTTCTGCAGCTTGTCTTATTTCAGGTGTATTGGCTTCACTATTCCTCTCGAGTAAACAAGCAGGTCGAGAGAGGGATCATGCTGTATGGGCAACACATGGTATCTACAATTCAGCCCGGGTTTTGTGTTATGTAGAGGTATAACCCCATTTCTTGTTTAAACCGGTCTCGGAATCATGGCGAGAGGTAGCAGTTACAGGTTATATGTCCTGCGTGATGATAAGAGTGACCATGTGTTCACAAGCATCCATTGTACAAATTGCAATCTCCGAGGGCATGGATCAATTCGTGTGTTGACTTCCTTTCGTGCCATGACACAAGACTGTCAAGAATCTTCTCACTCTGTCTTCCTCTATCTCATAGCTTCTGTCAAAATGTCAAAATTGCTCACACTGGCTGTCCAATTAATTTTCAGCAGTCTTCTATCAAACCACATTTCCAAGGCTTCCATAGATTTTTTTGCCTGTTTACTTGTCCAGGATTCGTAGCCGTATATTAATATTGGTTCTATGTAACACACAAGAACTCTCTTTCTAACTTTCAAGGACAACGACGTATTGCACAAGAAGTTCTTCGTAGTTTTTGCTTATCCTATTCTGTTCTTTATCTCAGTGATGCATCTTCCATCTGATGTTATCCACGTGCTTAGATACCTAAATTCCTGCACTTAACCTAAAATAACGTTCTGTTCTTTAACTGCACATTTAGGCACAATCTGTGACTTCTGTCTTTCCATTATTAAAACTAAGGCCCATTATTTCACATTCTACAACCACTGTTCTATAATTTCCTGTAGATCCTTCTGACTTGTTGTGTGGAATAGACGGGTTAGAATCCTATCACAGAACCACTAATGCCGAGTGCACGGAAAGAAACAAATTCCAGCGACTCAACTATTGGATTATGGGGATTGGGGGGGGGGGGGGGGGGGGGGGCTATGATAATAAGACACTGGCACCGGATAGGGAAAACACTGAAAACCTTAAAATGGTTAGTTAGTCGCGGTTCCTACTCCACGGTAAAGAGTCGCCCGATTGAAGCTTCGCTCCTGTGCCAGTGAATATCGTACAAAATGTCCCTTCACAGTCTTATGTGAAAAGTGAAACAAACAGGAGTTTCGAAAAATCAACCTGATAATGTTATAACTAGTACGTCCTTATCTGGAGCTCACGGGGCTTGGGAAATAGACACAGGTCTGAACAAATACACGAAGAAGAGAATTAGAGACACATATGGATAATATGGGGAGAACATTAGGAGTGAAGCGGGAGTTAGGAAAGGATAGGAAGATTTGGAATAAGTGCGCTAAGGACTCAAGCTTCAATAGGAGTTAGCAGACAGAAGAAGATAACTACTATCTCTAGTTGTTTTTGTCCTGATTGGGGGCTGATTGTAACTATTTAGCTCAAGGATAGCCATTGTCTATAATAAACTTTCATAACGTAATAAGAAGTGTGCACGAAATTGAAGAGATAAGAGACATCAAATTGTACACGCAGCAATTATTTTAAGTTTTTGATAAGCTTAACCACGAAGTCGTTGATCTCAAACAGTTTTGCCTGGGCCTCAGATTCCCTTTTAACATGTAGAACCTGCAGTTGGTTTATGAGGTGCACAGTGATCAACTAGGAATTACTCTGTAAGAAAATAGAGATTATAGAGATCTCAGAGAGGAAAGAAATTCCACGATGTGCCTTACAAGTAAATTGGAACATTCTTAAATATATGAATCGATAATATTATCTAGGAGCAATCGAAACATCTGATGGAATATGTATTATAGATTGATTAGAAAAAGAAAGGTCAATTCAAAGATTGCAATTGCAAGATGGAAAACACAGTCACCAATGACAAGCTACAGGCAATGGGAAAGATAGTGTTGCAGTGCTATATACTGTATAACCTGTACAGTTGTATGTACGTAAAGCATGGACAATAAGCAGACAAGCTGAAAAAAACATACGATGGCTGTGAAAATGTGCTTTCTGAGGAAACTACAAAGAGTAAACTGGATGGACAGGAAAACGAAGAGACAGCCCTACAAGAAACAAATGAAAGCCCTACAAGAAACACACGAAAGCCCTACAAGAAACAAATAAAAGCTCTACAAGAAACAAATAAAAGCCCCACAAGAAACAAATGAAAGCCTAACAAGAAACACATGAAAGCCCCACAAGAAATAAGTGAAAACCGTAAATTGATTAGATAAATTAGACAGTCAATTTTATTTGGAGCGCTATGGGAAGATATAAACAAGGAAACCTAACTACAATAGATAAGATGGACGAGGAGAAATCAAGGGTAAGGTAACTACATAAATGCCTGGATGGCTTGACCACAGGGACAAGAACACTGACCTGACTCAAGACTCTGGTTATCAAAGAGATGGTAAACCATGCCCACCCACGTTATCGGAATGACACGTGATGATGTGACGTCACGAGGAAACTGCCGTCCGAGAACACAAGGGTATAAAGAAACAAAACAGGTAGAGATCAACATATCCTCTTTGGTCGTCTTGTGTCTGCAGGTGCTGACACAACAGCTTAGCTTTGCTTCTTCTTCTTCTTCTTCTTCGTCTTCTTCTTCTTCTTCTTCTTCTTCTTCTTCTTCTTCTTCTTCTTCTTCTTCTTCTTCTTCTTCTTCTTCTTCTTCTTCTTCTTCTTCTTCTTCTTCTTCTTCTTCTTCTTCTTCTTCTTCTTCTTCTTCTACTGTCAACGCTTGAGAACCACTCTGGTATGTCATTGCTTGAGATAGGACAGTAGTATCTGCCCCTGCCTACAGCAGACTTGCATTAATCTCTGAAAGTCACCTCTGTCGTGCCAGCAACAGCAGCCATGTCTGTAACCCAAGGATTGTTTCTGACCCTGCTGTGTGCGGCGTGCAACTGCCAGTGGATGACTGAATACGAAATACACTTTAAGATAGATTGTCCAGATCAACAGGTTATCAAAGCTCTGAACAGCCAGCATGACCACAATCACAAAGACCGGGTGTGGAACATGAGCTGTTCTCCGCCGCCAAACGAGATCAGAATTGGAGTCTGCGAATGGAGTGGTTAGGATGCTTGTTTGTGTTTTACTGTGTTGTGGATTATAAGTATAGTTGCTTCAGAAAGCTGTATGTAACTAACTAACTACTAACTAAACTAACTAACTAACTAACTAACTAACTAACTAACTAACTAACTAACTAACTAACTAACTAACTAACTAACTAACTAAACTAACTAACTAACTATCTAACTAACTAACTAACTAACTAACTAACTAACTAACTAACTAACTAACTAACTAACTAACTAACTAACTAACTAACTAACTAACTAACTAACTAACTAACTATCTAACTATCTAACTAACTATCTAACTATCTAACTAACTAACTAACTAACTAACTAACTAACTAACTAACTAACTAACTAACTATCTAACTAACTAACTAACTAACGAACGAACGAACTAACTAACTAACTATCTAACTATTTAACTAACTAACTAACTATCTAACTAACTAACTATCTAACTATCTAACTAACTAACTAACTAACTAACTAACTAACTAACTAACTAACTAACTATCTAACTAACTAACTAACTATCTAACTAACTAACTAACTAACTATCTAACAAAAAGTCGCTTAAAAGTCGACACGGTCGACTTCATTGCACCGGGTTGTATCCCATATGGCTCGGTCTCTTTCCGTAGCACGGAAAGCGTCGCACAAAGCACGAACTCCGTAGCTTTTAGCGACGACCCACAGGAGTCTCCGATACATTTAACTCGTAAACCGAAGGACGCGGCCCGGAATCGAACCCACAACCTTCGGAGCACGATCTAACTAACTAACTAACTAACTAACTAACTAACTAACTAACTAACTAACTAACTAACTAACTAACTAACTAACTAACTAACTATCTAACTAACTAACTATCTAACTAACTAACTTCTAACTAACTAACTATCTAACTAACTAACTAACTAACTAACTAACTAACTAACTAACTAACTAACTAACTAACTAACTAACTAACTAACTATCTAACTAACTAACTAACTAACTAACTAACTAACTAACTAACTATCTAACTAACTAACTATCTAACTAACTAACTAACTATCTAACTAACTAACTAACTAACTATCTAACTAACTAACTAACTATCTAACTAACTAACTAACTAACTAACTAACTATCTAACTAACTAACTACCTAACTAACTATCTAACTAACTAACTAACTACTAAACTAACTAACTAACTAACTAGCTAACTAACTAACCTAACTAACTATCTAACTAACTACTAACTAACTAACTAACTAACTAACTAACTAACTAACTAACTAACTAACTAACTATCTAACTAACTAACTAATACTAACTATCTAACTAACTAACTAACTAACTAACTAACTAACTAACTAACTAACTAACTAACTAACTAACTATCTGACTAACTAACTATCTAACTAACTAACTAACTAACTAACTAACTAACTAACTAACTAACTAACTAACTAACTATCTAACTAACTAACTAACTAACTATCTAACTAACTAACTAACTAACTAACTAACTAACGAACTAACTAACTAACTAACTAACTAACTATCTAACTAACTAACTAACCCGTAAAGCGGTGCATAGCTGGGTAGAAAAAGTGACGAGGGCAAATAAATAAGTAAGTCACACAGTTCTGTGGGATTGAAGGTAAATGAAAACAGGGCACCAGTTCTATGCAGCCGGTTTGGGAGGACTGATAAAACGATGGGATAAATGCATCAATGTTGGTGGAAATTATGTTGAGAAAAAAAGAGACAATGTATGTATAAAAATAAACTGGTTTAAATTTTTTCAACAGCCATTTGTGACTTACTTATTAACTTACCCTCGTAACTAGCTGTATGCATTCAAATTTATAGGTACTATTGTAATCGTTGACGCAAGCTATATTAATGATGTTGTAGAATCATCATCATCAATTGCCCTGCCAGCTAACGTAGGCGTTAATGGCACGCCACAGATCTCGGTATTTGGTGTTCTGGATCAACTCTGCTGATGGTATTCCTCCATGCCACTGTCTCAATCTGTCCAGCATCATTTCTCTCGGTCTGCCTCTGCCTCTTTTCCCCTCGATCTTTTCAGTTGTCATGATGTTCTTCAATGCCTCTCTTCTCATCACATGACTGAAGAAAGCTGTTTGTCTCTTTCTGATTGTTGTATATAATATTCTAGTTTCGTTAGCCTCTTTCAGGCATTCATTGTTAGTTACTTTGGGAGTCCAAGGAATTCGCAACATTCGTCTCAGGAATCACATCTCTGTTGCTTCCAATCTCTTCCTAATTTGTTCTTTTACACTCCAAGATTCACTGCCATACAGCAAAACTGGTTCTATATAGCATTTCAGCACTGACTTTCTTACATTCAGTGACAGTGACTTATTGCATAACTTGGTTAAGAATTTTCCCTTCTATTTCTATTTCACATTTTCGTGTCACCATTTTCTTTGATATCACCATTGTTACTGTTTTCTTGATATTCAAGGAAAGTCCTTTCCTTGCACTCTCCAACTAGTATTCCTGGAGTCTGTTTGATCGCTCTCATTATTACTTCGATATATAGGGAGAAGAGATCTGGTGACAAGCCTGCTACTACACCGGAGAAGATCGACAGCCCAACACAGTCAAGAGCTAAGACAGTAGAGAAGAAGGAGGAGAAAGACACCAGAGCCGGGAACACCGACTCAAAAACAGTCCGATGGGTTGTCAAGCGGATTCAAGTGGAGCTGACAGACAAAGAAATCCTGAAGCAGCTACGAGAAGAGAATCCTCACATCCGATTCATGAAGGCGAAGCGGCTCCTCACCTACTCCAAGATACCTACAACCTTGGCGGTGGTGATATCGGAGGGCAGCGAGATGCCGATAACAGTATCAATCAACAGCAGAATGCAGCAGCCAGAGAGATTCATCCCTAGAGTCAAGCAATGTTCTAGATTCCAGAGGGCCGGCCATAGCAGAGCAATATGCCGCAGTAAGACGGAAATCTGCTGTTACTGCGCCGATCACCACGCCTTCAAGGAGTGTCCGCTGGCCAAGCTGGACACAGACTTCAGAGCTCCTAACAACAAAAGAAAGTGCGTCAACTGCCTGGGCAAGCATGGAGCAAGACACACGAAGACATCAGTCAAGAAATGCGAAGGGGCGAGACAGCCACAGGTATAGCACAAGCCGAAAGAGATCAACTTCAAAAACAGATAGTTGAAGAGACAAGTCAAGGCACTGCTGACGCCGACTCCGAATAGCGACAACGAAAAACTATTGGCGGAAATGAAGGAGATTCAGCAAAACATCAAGCAAGAAGTAGAACATATGGCACTGATTAAGAAGGAGAACGAAGAGATCCTACAAACCATTAAATCAGAGCGAGAACTACAGAAAGCTGAAATGGAAATACTCTGAAACAAAACAACAGAAGCCGAACAAGAAATTACAGAGAAACCACAGGATGAAAACCAAGAGACCGAGCCTGAACCACAAGCGAAACCCAGCAGCCCAACCACGACTCCCGAAACATTCAAAGGGAAGCCAATATCCCACCAGACATCCGAAGAAAACCGAGATGAGCACCCTGACGACGGCATAGAGGACGACCCGTTAAAGCCAGGATGGCAAGCAGAGATAACGAGGAAATACGAACTCAAGTGCGAGGAATACGGAAAGCGCATGAAGAAAAAGAAAAGAAGTACAAGAAACTCAACGGGAAACCAATGCCCCGCCGTACCGCTACTTTATCAGATTTAATACTCGCAGATGAACACACATGGCAATACTATAAGAAGACGGAGAAATCATCCTATGGCTGACCACGGAGGAAGCAATCAAAAGACAACAAGAACTCAAACGCGGGAAGCAAAGTGAAAGAAAGCGCAAAGAGGCATATCACATCGAAAAGCTTCTACAGTTAATGCACAAATGAGAAGGCAAAAATACCAAATAAAAAGTCCTTTTAAGGACTGCAACCAGTCAAGCCAGGCGCCTGCGCCAACAAAGAAACCCACAAGAGGAAACATGCACAAAGGACAGCCGCCGACCGATCCCTCTGCTGACGTCACAGACACACACGCTACATAACCAGTCCGAGATAGGATTTACTCGTAAGAGCGCACAAGACAAGAATTAGGGTGAATGAATCCACAAAAACCACGGACCTCAACAATAACCGACGCTGAGGAAGCAGGTTGAACGAGGCCGAATTTAGAATTTTTGTTTTGAAAATTGGAATTGGAAATGAGAAGACATACCCCTGTCGTACTCCTAGCTTTATCTGTTCATTACTACCCTCTTTATTTCCCATTTTAATTGCTGCTACTTGGTTCCAGTAAATATTCTTTATTATTCTTAAATCTTTCCCATCAATGTTGATATCTTCCAACATTTTAATCAGTTCATCATGTTTAACTTTATCAAATGCCTTAGTATACTCTATGAAGCACAAATATATGTCTCTCTGTTTCTCTATTGACCTGTCTATTAGTTTGGGTAATGTATATATTGCATTTTTTGTGCCCTTCCCCTCAAAAAATCCATACTGGTCTTCACTAATTTCCATTTTTATTTTCTTTCTGGTTCTTCTCATTATGATTCTGAGTAGAAACTTAGTGATATGGTTTATGAGGTTAATTGTACGAAAATCTTCACATTCAATTGCTCCTGGTCTTATTGGTACAGCTATAAATACAGATATCACTGGGTAAATATCCACTGCTGTAAATATGTCTACTACAGATTCTCCGAATACTTCTAATTTTTCTATTGTGATTTCATCTGGCCCAGCTGTTTTTCCTTTCTTCATATGTTTTACAGCGTCAGCGACTTCTTCTTTTAGAATAGGTGGACCTTCTAAGGTACTTTCTTCTGTTAATTCTTCCCTTTCTCCATCATATAATTCTCCTATATACTAATTCCACCACTTTATTATAGCACTTTCCTCCAATAATATCTTTCCTGTTTTTTATTTCAAACACTCTGTATTTATTCTTATTTTACTTCCCGTGAGCTCATTGATTTGTATCTTTAATGGAATTTAATTCAATTTTTATTTTGCACTGTTCGTTTGACCAACTATCTTTGCCTTCACACATTTTTCTTTATTTCTTTATTTATCTTAGCGTATTCTTGTTTTTCATTTTTACGCTGTTTTCTTTTGTCCATCAGCATTAAGATTTCTTCATTCATCCACTTTTTCTTAGCTATTTGACGTCTCTCCGGTAATATTTCTTTGCTAGTTTGATGAATGGAGTCCCTTAACATTTCCCATTGTTCATTTATACTCTGTAATTTAGCTATTGCATTGTACCTATTTTTCACAGTCACTCTGTATTGCTCCTGAATTTCCTTATCTACTTTCAGAACCTCTTTATTAAGTCTCACGTTCTTAATCATTTTTTCCCCTCTCTTTAATCTTACTTTTATTTGTCCACATAGTGGTACATGATCACTATTACAGTCAGCACCAGGCATTGTCTTTACATTAATTAAAGCATTTCTAAATCTTTTATTAATTAGTATGTAGTCAATTTGGTTGCGTATTTTCTTATCAGGACTTTTCCATGTGTATAGTCGTCTTTTATGGTGATTACACCAGTTGTAGAATAGTCCCAGTAAAAGCATCATTTCACAAGATGAGGAATATTCTCGTCCCCCAGGGGCGGTCAATAAGTAATGACTCGTAATTTTTAATTTCATCCAATAGAAAAAAAAAGAAGATAATATTCAAATTGAAAATTATAAAGTTTAAACATTTATGTCTCAATGTAGTCTCTGTTATTCGTTATAGTTTTCGTCCATCCTCTCACAAGGGCGTGTTTCCCCGCATGGTAACAATTCGTATCCTTTTTTTCCAAAACCACTGGTATATGGCAAGTCTAAGGATCTTAGTGTCTTCAAAGTGATGCCATTCCATTGACTGCCTCTTGGATTCTGGTTCAAAGAAATGAACCCAAATCTCACGAACTGTCACAACAATAAATAACAACCAGTCTCCTTAGGGCCGTGCGATAGATTTTCTCAGTATGATGCAAGTCTTCGAAATGCGGCCCCTTAAATGTTTCTTCTTTTCAAAATGCCGCTCCTTAAAGATTTTTAATTATTGAATGGTTCAAACTGTATTTTGATTACGCTGATTATTTGAATAACGAAGACACAAACAATAGATTGCACCATTTATTGCCTGGTATATTTCGCTGCATCTCGTCCTGTACATACTGCAGAAATCACACAACATAAAACAAATTAAATAAATCCTTCAAGCTGAAATATGCAGATATTCGCACAGTAATCTCAATTGTCTACCACGATAATTTTAAACTAACTATCATGTCTTTCTGTTTGCACAAAGCTGGTTTATGCAGATTGATCATGCCGGCTTCTGTGATCTTTAACAAGCGATTATTTTGTGTGTGTTTTATCCAATTACTTTAAGATGGTCTTCACAATATGTCTACTTCCATTCACCGTTACAATGATGCTAAAGATGTCTACTTCTATTACAGGGTACATCAACGATTATGACGAGCTCATAGTGTATCAATGTCCAGAAGAGAGGGTCATCTCCGGCATGGAGGGTATCCACGACAACTCCCATGGGGACAGGAAATTTAGCTTTAAGTGTTGTTACCCCGAAGGTAAATACATGCGTTAGTTTGTGTTGAACGCATTAATGCCACTAGGGGTGGCCATTTTTTTTTTGTAGACACATATGTTAGTTTGTGTTGGATACAGTGATGAGTGGAGTGGCGGCCCTGCAGGTAGACACATATGTTAATTGTGTTGGATACAGTGATGAGAGGAGTGGCGGCCCTGAAGGTAGACACATATGTTAATTGTGTTGGATACAGTGATGAGAGGAGTGGCGGCCCTGAAGGTAGACACATATGTTAATTGTGTTGGATGCAGTGATGAGAGGAGGGGCAGCGCTGCAGGTAACGGGTTAACCTTCCCGGGGGGGGGGGGGGAGGTAGATACATACGCTAGTGTTGCACACAGTGATGCCAAGATGGCAGCCATGAATGTAGACACATACGTTAGTTTGTGATGAACACAGTGATGCCAAGATGGCAGCCATGAATGTAGACACATACGTTAGTTTGTGATGAACACAGTGATGCCAAGAGGGTGGTCCTGAATGTAGAAACACACGTTAGTTTGTGTTGAACACATTGACAAAATATGTAAAGAAACCAGCCAAATAGAGACCGCAAGAACACCGCATGACGAGAACACAGAAGAAGAACCATCTGCATATCTAAACATTAGAGAACTCCTGTTTGCGGACGACCAAGCACTAATAGCAAAATCAGAAGCTGAATTACAAGACCATATGAATAGTCTAAAAGAAATGTGTAGGGAACATAACATGAAAATGAGCACAAGCAAAACAGAGGTAATGACTATAACTAAAGAAGAAAAAACAACAAGTCACCTAAACGAACATCCCTTGAAACAAGTAAAGAGTTTCAAGTACCTAGGAAGTATAATATCATCAAATGGCAGATCAGAAGACGAGATCGAAAATAGATGCAATAAGACAAACCAACCCATTGGACAAATGGCACCAATACTAAAGAACAAACATGTATCATCAATAACTACTAAGAAAGCACTTTACAATACAATCTTCCTATCAACTCTATCCTACCAATGCCAAACCTGGACAATGACTGAAAAAGAGAAAAGAAAATCACAAAAACAGAAATGAGATTCCTGAGAAGAATACTCAACGTATCAAGAAGATATAAGATCAGAAATGAAGAAATCAGGGCTAAAGTGGGGGTTATAGTAGCACTAGATTTTATTAGAAAGCAGCAAGTCAAATGGTTTGGCCTTGCAAGTAGGTTACCAGTCAACAGTTACCACAACAAACAATGATGTACAGATCAGATGGAAACAGAGGAAGAGGCCGACCACGTAAACGATGTACGGAGGGAATAGCAGTGTCCTTGGGAATATCGATATATGAAGCCTATAATCGTGCACTCTCAGGATGTTTATACTTCACCTCAACACCGCAAGGTAGAAGAGGAATATGATGAGATGAGATGAGATGAGATGAGATGAACACAGTGATGCGAAGAGGGCGGCTCTGAATGTAGACACATACGTTAATCTATGAAGGTAACGAAGACTGGTTTATGACGGACCATTCCTTTTCAATGCTGAAATTCTGATAATAGGATGGGCAGGAAAAACAAATTACATACACATGTTTTTTGTATCCCTGAACTAAAAAGCACGGAAGAGTGTATGAACGGACTGTAGTTTGTATGACACAATGTATAGTTTTCAATTATTAGACCTAGTTTAATTTATCTTGTATCTGATTTAGCGTGGGTCAGGATGGCAATATCGTTAGCGATCAACAAGCTTCTCTGTCAGAATCCATTTTGAGATATTTATTGTTATCTTTATGAACCAGTCAATAGTCAGTAAGAATAACAAAAGTAACAGAAAGAACAACTCTCTCACCTCTATTCTTAAACCTAGTGTATCAATTAATTTTCCTTTATGAATTACTCTAAATGTAAAATATTTATATGTTGTCTTTACTAAGTTAATACTTTTCTATGGCATCCCATAGTCCCTCGTCAATTTCCAAAGGACTACGAATGCTGTTAAAATCGTTTTTATAGTGCACACATATACTAAAGCAATGGTTCACAACCTTATTTTTGGCCCATGCACCCCTTCACCATATGTCAGAATGTCATTCCCACCCCACCCCTTTTCGTAATTCCTCTCTATAAATCCCCCCACCCCCTACACAGCTAAAGGTAATAACACAAACTAGAAAAAATCTAGACGTCTACATAAAACGTGATTTGCGGGTCTACTTATGTTATAAAACGAATTTCAGAAGGGCGAGAAGTAGAAGTACAGAACCGTAAAGTATGGAGGGAAAAACAATATCAAGCAATTGGTTCTTGTATTAACGGGATCTTGAAATAATCTTAACCCCCCCCCCCCCCCCCCCCTGGAAACCCTAAAATCCCCCTCCCCCCAATCCTTGGGATGGGGGTGGGGGATTTTCCCCACCGGTTGAGAACCACTATACTATGGAGTGCAGAGTTAAGTTCAATGTTTTATTCTTGTCTTTAATGTGACCATCTAATCAGGGCAGGGTCGGAGCTATGCTATTTATCAGTATACGTAGTAGACCAGGAGATCTGCTGACCTGCATTACTTCAGATTTGGTTGAAAGTTTGCCTGTTCATCCCATAGTTCTTTGTCAATGGCATCATTTTATTTCTTTTTCCAAAATGATTTAATATTTTAATACCTACTAACTACAGCTTGTCCCCTCCTCCCCTATAATTTACATACCCCTCCAGGTCCCCTTTCCTTGGCAACTAAATCAGATATTCTTTCTCTCAAGTTTGCCTGTATTTCTCCAGTCTCCAAGACTGCAAACTAATCTGTGCAGCAATTTAACACAGAGACTGAATGTGATAGCAATGGTGACAATCTACTCAACATGTGCTCCGAACAAGGACTAATAATAGCAACTAGTTTAAAAGCAGCACTAGATTTTATTAGAAAGCAAGTCAAATGGTTTGGCCATGCAAGTAGGTTACCAGTTAACAGCATACCACAACAAGCAATGATGTACAGACCAGATGGAAACAGAGGATGAGGCAGACCACGTAAACGTTGGACGGAGGGAATAGCAGAGTCCATGGGAATATCGATATATGAAGCCCATAATCGGCCACTCTCACGATGTTTATACTTCACCTCGACACCGCAAGGTACAAGAGGAACATGATGAGATGAGATGAGATGAATTTGTTCCCCCGCCTTTTCGACCTGGTCCCACAGGCGCACGACCATCTCTCCCTTGTAATTAAAAGTGGTTTGTTGATACATTTTATATCCTGAAATGCGGCTTTTGCGTGTTCTATTCTTTTTGCTTCAGTTGTTGAGATCAGCAAAACTACCTTGTGCATATTTTCAGATGCAGTGGCGCACTCTTGTGAGAACACACCTTACGTGAATGATTACGAGCAGATGTTCAACTACCGAGTGCCTGACGGCTTCATTCTCAAAGGAATTTACGGCGTCAATGACAACAAATTCGAGTAAGTAGGCTAGTTATGATACCAGTAGAGCAGTCATGATACCAGTAGACCAGTCATGATACCAGAAGACCAGTCATGATACACATAGGAAAGTCATGATACTAGTACATCATTCATGATACCAGTAGACCAGTCATGATACCAGTAGGCTAGCCATAATAATAGTAGGTCAGTCATGATACCAGTAGGCTAATCAAGATACAAGTAGGCCAGTCATGATACCAGTAGGCTAGTCATGATACCAGTAGGCCAGTCATGATACAAGTAGGCCAGACATGATACCAGTAGGCTAGTCATGATACCAGGAGGCTAGTCATGATACCAGTAGACCAATAATGATACCAGTAGACCAGTCATGATACCCGTAGGCTAGTCATAATAATAGTAGGTCAGTCATGATACCAGTAGGCTAGTCATTATACCAGTAGGCCAGTCATGATACCAGTAGACCAATCATGATACCAGTAGGCTAGTCATGATACCAGTAGGCTAGTCATGATACCAGTAGGCCAATCATGATACAAGTAGGCCAGACATGATACCAGTAGGCTAGTCATGATACCAGTAGGCTAGTTACGATACCAGGAGACTAGTCATAATACCAGTAGGATAGTCATGATACCAGTAGGCTAGTCATATTATCAATAGGCTAGTCATGATACCAGGACACCAGTCATGATACCAGTAGGCCAGTCATGATACCAGTAGACCAATCATTGTACAAGTAAGCTAGTCATAATACTAGTAGGCTAGTCATGATACCAGGAGGCCAGTCATGATACCAGTAGACTAGTCATGATACCAGTAGGGTAGTCATGATACCAGGAGAAAAGTCATGATACCAGTAGGCTAGTCATGATACCAGTAGACCAGTAATGATGCCAGTAGGCTAGTCATGATACCAGAAGACCAGTCATGATACCAGTAGGCTAGTCATGATACCAGTAGACTAGTCATAATATCAGTAGGCTAAACATGATATCAGTAGGCTAGTCATGATACCAATAGGCTAGTCATGATACCAGTAGGCTATTCATGATACCAGTAGGCCAGTCATGATACCAGGAGACCAGTCATAATACCAGTAGGCTAGTTATGATACCAGGACACCAGTCATGATACCAGTAGGCCAGTCATGATACCAGTAGACCAATCATTGTACAAGTAAGCTAGTCATAATACTAGTAGGCTAGTCATGATACCAGGAGGCCAGTCATGATACCAGTAGACTAGTCATGATACCAGTAGGGTAGTCATGATACCAGGAGAAAAGTCATGATACCAGTAGGCTAGTCATGATACCAGTAGACCAGTAATGATGCCAGTAGGCTAGTCATGATACCAGAAGACCAGTCATGATACCAGTAGGCTAGTCATGATACCAGTAGACTAGTCATAATATCAGTAGGCTAAACATGATATCAGTAGGCTAGTCATGATACCAATAGGCTAGTCATGATACCAGTAGGCTATTCATGATACCAGTAGGCCAGTCATGATACCAGGAGACCAGTCATAATACCAGTAGGCTAGTTATGATACCAGGAGACCAGTCATGATACAAGTAGGGTAGTCATGATACCAATATCCTAGTCATAATATCAATAGGTTAGTCATGATTCCAGTAAACTAGTCATGATATTAGTAGGTGTGACGAGTTCACCTTGGGTAGTGAGAGTGAACCACACCCGAGGTGTCTCTGGCACTCCCGTGTATTCTAGCCCCAGGGGTTGGACGAGCAGATACACATTTTTACTCTGTGGTTGATCTCATATTAGTTAATTACGTCTACAAGCCCCTCCAGATTCTAGACCCCCACTAACTACCTACACCTGTGGAACAATGAACATTTAGGCATCGTCCGAGACCACACTCAATCATTATACAAAGAGCAAGTCAACTTACATAAAGTTTATTCTACCCTTGAGAATATAGAACTGAAATGAACATCCTGATAGAAGAATCTATTTACACAAACAGAAGATAGAGTAGAGACAGAATCAGAGATGTAGGTGTCTTCATCGAGTTGAGAAGTAGATTGGATGCAGATGTCCCGTCCAGTCGGTCCGCCACTCACCCGGCTTCCTTCCAGTGAGATGACTAGAACCTTGGAGACCACTCCGTCTCCCGAGCGTGGATCCACAACAATAGAGTCACTGCTGGACCCCACTTCCCTGGACCAACTGCATCTATATCACTCCCACGGAGTCACTGTTAATACAGTTCTCGAACAATACCGGTTGGGAGACAATCCTCCTGGACTTGACTCCAAGTAGTCGTTACTTCGATGAACTTAAATAGTCACTGACCAATCGAATGGTCTGTCACTCATAGCACAGTCCCACTGCAGAACGGATATGGCATTGACCAATTCAATGGTCCCTTCATCACATCACCGGATCATGAAGGGACAAACGTCACTGACCAATTCAATGGTCTCTTACAGTCACACTGCTTGTAGAATCAGATATGGCTACTGAAAATGTTACTGCGTCCTACTCGAACACAGTTTATATCTTCATACTGAGACAGTACATTAATAGAATCAGACATCTATTTCACGGAAACAATTCAGGTTGCACTATTATCCATAGTCCCTTCCACCGGGTTACACTCGCCACAAGTCAATAGCTGGTGTAGTTCTTCTCAAGACCTGCCACTAGAGCTGTCCAAAGAACCATTCAAGTGTCTGAAGATCAGTTATTTCTGCGTTTAGGCAGAACCCCCGTCATAATAGACGGACCGGTGTTTCCTTTCGTTGAGCATGATTACTCAAAATGCTGAAATGTTCCTGGCAAAAACAGAGTATCTTCTAGTATCTGAAAACGATCACAAACCATCACTTCCCACACGTGCACCTTCAGGGCGGTTGTATTTCTTGATGCAAACTGCACGCATGGTGAATCACATTGGGTATCTGGTGTGGTTGAGTCTGGCGTGATAAGTAAAGAACTGAACCCTTCGCTGTATCACACGAAGTGGTTTCCTGCCAACAACAATTATAGTTGACTGGTTCCTCAACAGGCAAACTCCTGAAAAGGAAGAGCGACCGGTGAGAGTATACTGGCCCAAACATTAGTCCACATGCATCCTACCAATAACTACTCAACCCTCAGTCATGCTACTTAGTTATGCATATAACCAAAGCATTATCTCTATATGGAGAGTAGTAAAGCATGGGTTCACAAATGTCAGCTGGCCTCACAGAACAGCCCGTCAAACAGAGCAAGAAATCAGAATGACGAGTCTGATCGTAGGTCTCACCTATCCCTCCTCATCTACCAGTCATCGCTAACGTCAGTAGTGATACATGGCTGTTATTATAGTTCTAAGTTAATCGAACTAAACAACTAGGTAAAGAGTCCCTGGACTCGTTCCTAACATCATCAATGTACATTAAGAAACATAATCTTGATCAATATACCATCCCTCGGGATATAGGAATAGGACATGATCACATCCACTATGTACACAAGCCTGTTTGCTGGTGGGATCACCTGCCCACGCCACAGCAAACTCTTCTTATCAGACTCTGCCTTAGAGTCACGAAGCCTTCTTGAGAATACATGTTCCCCACATGTTCCAAGGGTAATGTTCCAGTTCTGTCCTCCCAAGTGGTTTAGCCTTGGCATGGACTGAACTTCATCGTTGGTTTGGCCTACCAACACATACTTTCATAACTTGCTTTCACTTCCCCCATATCCTATATTTCCCCAGTCTCATACAGCCTCCTTGCATCCTTCCATACTTCCAGCACCTTAGCATTCACTCGCACTAGCGCCAGTATGAAAGAACCAGGATAGCTTAGACAAGATTTCAGAACGCATATTTATATCGCGACGGCACGCAGTGTTATCATCCGTCGAGCTATTCGGCGTTCGGAATTACCCCAGGAAGTATCACATGCCATGACATAATATATATACACAATGTCACATCATATATATATATATATATATATATATATATATATATATATATATATATATATATATATATAGATATAGCACCAAAGCAACTTACCTTTCCACAGAAATCCGCTGTTCCACACAATGAATTCACTATTAAGTTATTACACAATAGTTACATCATTCCTGGTGGCACAGAACTAAGTTCTTCCTTTACTTAGTAACTAAGCACAATTCTGTCTGAATCTCCACCTACCAACTTACCTGGTTTTCTAACCGTTCTTCTGGCTTCAGCAACTGACTGACATAATCTAAGTTTCCATCCGGCACAAGTAACTAGGTTTTATTCTAACACAGCAACCTAATAGATGCAACGATTGGCAATATATGGTACATATATTTGGAACCCAAATCGCCCACATCACATTACGGCGTTCCTAACAGCTGATTCGCGAGCACACAGTAAACAAACCCACGATTCGCCGACACCTGCGTTATCGATCGGTTTGCTAATTAGTATGCAAGGACATCCGCATAGGTAATGAGGTTAGAACAATGGCGTGTGGAACACACGTACAAAGTTAAATGATTTAAACAAATATCTACCTGAATGGTAAGAAACCAGATCTCCAGTCAGCTTCCGAACTGTTCAAGGGCTTCTCAGCTTCCTTTCCATAACAGTCAGCCGAATAATGGTTGAGGTGAGACGCAACACAAAAATGGCTCACATCAGGCCTGCGTCTGTTCTGTTCGAACAACAGTAAGTGAATGACTGGTTAAGCCAATTTCCCGCTTCGTGCCAACTCAATGCGCACTAGAAGCGAGTGCTTCTTGAGAAAAGATACTTTCTCGGGAAACCGTCATTCCCCGCCTAGAGTTTCTAGATCTCTCTGCACGAGAATTTAGAGCGATACCCAGCATCACGGGTTACTCGAATTTCGGTGTTTCGAGAAGATTCTAGATAGCAATTCTTCCATCGGCTTCCCTCAGTCTATTTTTAGCTGGGAAAGTCCCCGATGACGCGCCCAAAATAGTGCGGGATCTTGACGACCCAAGACAGATAAACGCGA